>CM076398.1:11416418-11697630 GCA_038363315.1 Mugilogobius chulae | reverse complement strand
TGATCTGGTCTCTGCATAAATAGAAAGCTTAATAGAGCTTAAATTAATCAAAATGCTTGAAATTAGGGTTCTAATTCTAGAATCAAGCAATTTAGCTTTTTAAATTCAGTATTAGTTCAAAATGCAGCAGCCAGAAAACTAACTAAAGGCACTAAAAATGATTGAATACATTACCTCAGTACTAAAGATCTTCACTGGCTTCCTATTGAGCTTAGAGTCAAAATTAAAAATTTTCAACCTATAAAGCTTTAAATGACATGGTCCCTTTACTTAATGCAGAAAGAGCTGCCGCTCACTGACACGCTATAGCAGCAACAAGAGCCAGCGCTGTTTTCAGATAACTACAAGAGTTATTCTGCTAATCAACATGTTTGAATGAAATTCAGCGCTACAACTCATTCACGTTACATTCAAGCTTCAGGAGACACACGTCTGTCAGACCGGTTCAGACCATATCTCCACATACAAATGCAAGCATCAGTTTCAAAATGCAATTTCCCATTGTCAATTTTGTGTAAATCCGCTGCAGATGACATGAGCAGGCGTGGTGACAACACATGATGAGGCAAGACGGCAGATTCACTGTGAAGTGCTGCCCGTCATTAAGGCTCTGTGCTAAAATAAATGCATTTATTAGCACTAGACTTGTGTGTAAAGTGATTGAAAGGCTTTTAGGGCAACATATTACAGGCTGTAGCATTTCACACTAGCTTCAGGACTGCCCGCGGGCACACAAACTCAAAGGACTATCGGGGACACTCACACCTGACCTACAATGAGGCTCCCAGCAGTGGCTTTTTAACATTTAGGACCCAGATGCACAATACTTACAGAATTTTAACATTATTATCCTACCTGCTAAAACGGAGCGCTCGTGCACGAATCCAAGGTGACCAGCACTCGAAACAAGCCGGGCTAAGATTGGGCTTTTATAGGCCTAGTATTGGTGTGGCAATTTTTGTAATATTTTGTTCAACTGAATGAACAAAATATTACCTACACACATCTATACAGGTAGAAAAGTCTGTAAAAATAAGCCTTTTCCCACTGTAGGAACTTTTTTCAGTTACTAGCTAGTTACAGCTAGCTCTCTTGCTTAATTTGAACAAGTTTCCAAATGTAAACAAATGGAGATGAGCAGTAATTTTGTTTCTTTGTTAATTTCTGTAATGGTTTTAAGATTTGTAAATCAGAATTTTAGTGGAATTGAAAAAGACAACTTTTGTTTTCCTAACATCACTTTTTTAATGTTCCAGACTATGCAGATGCTAATGCTAAAGCCCGTTATAGCCACTTTCAGAAACTGTTGCTGTGTGAATGCAAACATGAACACGGGTTTTTAATCTGACTAAACAGGGACAGGAGGATAGTTGGGACTAGTTCTTAGTAGTTTATGTCGGAAAATGGGGTCAGCCCTCTCTGTCGACAGGCCTTTCTATCGACATGCCGTTATTCCGAATGTCTTTATTTTTAAATCCCACTGTTACGACATCCCTGTCCTCCGAATGTATTGGTGCCGTGCCGCTCCTCCGACACAGCTCAGACAGTGAACGTCATAATGACCAATAGGCCTATGTGTGGCGTTGCTTTTCTGACAGGCTGCTCCCGGTAAGACAGAGAAGTAGGCTATTTTTTGGACAGACGTAGAGACAGAATACCTTTAAAACTTTATCCTCTGCTTTAACACTCCAAACGGCCACAGCAATGTGAGTGTTCGTGCAGACCTGGTCTCAGACCGGGACTTGGACTGAATCTCGAGTCTGGACTTGGACTCGCTCGCTTAAGCCAAAGTCTGGCGGAATTTCATTTCGGAATTAACATTATTTTCCAAGCTTCCACGTATTGACGGCGTCTTTTTTCTTCTATCTACTGGCAGCACTTTTTTTCTAAACATTTTTGCTTGTCTGACTGGAATAAAGCTGTAGACTTTGCCCATATCGTCCTCCTGAACCAGACTGCCGCTGCTGCTGCGTGGAAAACATAACGCGCTCATCCCACGACACGCAGCTCTGCTCCGCCTCAGTCCGCCTCAGACGACAGCCTCAAAGGTCCGTGTGTTTTGGCCTTATACGTTGTGGTTTGGAGCTGGCAGACTGTAATAACCTCTCCATAACACTCCGCACTTTAACGGGGACGTATTGCACAAGGATGTGCTGAGTCACACGGACAGGAGCCTCTGCACATGATTATGGATTATGTTTTACACTTTGAAGACTTTGTGATTTATTACCATGGATTTTTGTGAACATTGTTATGTGAAGGCTCCGTGGGAACAACGACAATCAAGAGAAAGGTAGGCCATGGTGTTTTTTATGTCTCTTGCTTTAAAAACAACAGTCTGTTTTATCAAGAGACCAATCGTTTCACGTTGTATGATGCATGAAGGTTACAGTCGTAACTGAGAAATTTCATGTGTGAAACATGGATATAAACCAGTATGATAATGCATTTTAATGAACAATATTCAGAATAGATGATAAAGTTAAACATCATTTCACCCCAGTAAAAGTCCAGACCACATTCACTCTTACAAACTTTTGTTTTCAAATATAGGCCTGAATAAAGACAGTGTTTAAGACTCTCGTGGTTAGACGCCACAGCGCTAAATATGTACATTGTAAAGAAGGACCTGAGCAGCAGCGTGAGGCTGAGTGAGGTCGCTGCAGGCTGCTCTCAAAGCGGACTACTAAAGATGATAGAAGGGCGTTTTTTTTATAACATTCTGACAGTTTGTTGTAGGGAACTTTAATTGTTTCTCTGGAACGTGAAAGGCGCATAACACGTGCCGGGGATTGTTGAGTGTAAAAAAGCGCAGCCTGACTGCGGCTCTAAAAGAAGGATATTTTAGGATTTTGTATGAATAATTCACACATCATCCTTTCAATCTATCTATTTACTTATTTATCTAGTTATTGATCGATCTCCGTTTAACTTCAGCACCATGGACAGAAGCCGGGACAAGGCCTTAGAAGCAGAGTTTGACAAAACGTAAATAAGAATAACAGAAAGAAGAAACGCGCTGTTTTTTTTTACTTAGCGTCATGTTTGGATCAGTAAACAGTCGCGAGAAACGCTATGTATATATTTTTAAATAATTATTTAATAGAAGCACCAACAAAAGTTTGTCGGAGAAGCGGCATTTTGAGAACAATAGAACTACATCGACACCACTACATCGACAAAAAAATGTTAGGTGTGGAGTACCGGGATGGCAGAGAAAATATGCTAATGCCGCAACATCGACAATTACATTTTAATGTCGACATTCCGGGTTGTTGCTAGAGAGGGGTGTAGCCTCGGAAAATGCCTAGAATCAGATGTGATGGGGTCATTTAAAGTTTAAAGATATCCTGAGGTAAGCAGTATCCCGTGTGAATAGGACAATAGTTGGACAGGCTAAAGTATCAACCTATTCATTAGCTTCATAAAAGTCAGACACCACACAGCTTCAACCACTGACTTTTAACTCTAGAAATGCAACGTTTTGCAACATTAACACACTGCACATTTTATGAACCACAGTATTTGTAACTCCTGCTCACAGCCCTGCCTGGAACTAAATCCCAGTCCAAACCAGCCGAATCCAATGTGCGTGCGCCATGTGGCTGGTTAATAACAGAATACTGATGAGCCATTATACTGTTAGCAAATTTGACTCTCTCTTTCTCCTTTAATTGCGTTTTCCTGCCGCCGTTTTGAGGATAATTAGTTAAAATGTGTCTCCGCGTGATGCCACAACGCTAATTGCAATCATGACAAGTTGATCAAACAAGGAGTGCGACACGGGCACAATCATATGTCTGATTCGGAATCTTCCTTTCTCGAGCGGAAAGGGGTGCGCGGCTCGCCTCTCTAAAAATAACCGCTGTGTTTTGCCATAAAGACGTGACGGAAGCAGAATGTAATTAGTTTATATTCTAATACCGTGGCTAACTTGATCAGGACCTCCCTATAGTGTTTTCTAGGCTTCTACAGCCTTTATTGTGCGTGGTAAAGATGGATTTACATTAAGTGATAATCTGTCTTCTTCTGCTTTCCGGGACAGCAGTCTGGAAATGGATGTCACGACTTCGCCTGCTCAGACGCCGTTAAAACAACCACAAAGTCTGTATTTTCTGTATTGTTGTAAATTGTCTTTAGCACTCAAAACTAGCATAGTCTCCGAAGAAAACGTAGATATACAACGAAATGCCTTTTTATGTTTTACAAAAAATGTATGTGCTATAATAAGAATTTGTATGGCTCTAAACGTTCAAAAGTGCTTGAATTAGGACAGATTTATCTAGATTTTTCTCATCAGAACATTAAGTTTTGTTTATATTTTAAGATAAAAGTCTTGGCCACACACTGCACAACTGTAACTGGCAGCTGAAAACATCTATCAGCAGACGAAATAACAATTCACCGTTGTTTATTATCATCGAGTTTAGTTTCATGCTCATTTCATATTTATTTATGAACTTATTTAAGCTAATATTATTTGTTACTTTCTGATTAATAATTTCGAGAGAAATCTAAAACGTGCTTTATTTTAACATGATTAATATTTGTTCATTTATATTTTTGCCATTAACAAACATTTGTCCCTTTTCATTAGTTAAACGATTCATTGAGCAACATAAATAGCGCTAGTTGCTAGCAGGCTAACAGTAGCTGCACTCTCGGAGGATTTGGTCATTAGATTTGAAAATGGCAACAGAGATAAAGGAATTGAACATTTTTACATGAATGCATGGGATTATATCAAAAGGAAACTTTCGGCATTTGGAGCATCAGCTTTGGCGTGAAGAGAGGATGAGGAGAGAGAAGAGGAGGTGAGTGGGCTTTTATACGACAATCAGGGGTGTCGGACTGGGGGGTAAATGGTGCTAGTTTCCCCGGGGCCAGGCAGAAAGGGCCCCAAAAGAATGTCGGATTTGCTTTTAATAGATTTCATTTATCTTCCTATAAATGTAATTAATTGTGATATCAGCAAAGCAAACTGACTTTGGACAAAAACAAAGAGGAATTTTAAATGGGGAAATTATTAACAAATATAACAGCAGAGATTATAATCTTATAAGCCATAGTTTGCAGATTTTAGTGAACAAACAGCCAGGGTTTGACACAAAAGGATCAGTTCAATAAACATGCAAAACGTTTTTTATACTGTCAATAAAACTTCTCAATCCAGCAACATTAGAATGTGTCAGAAATGCCACAAGGATTTTCTAAATATATTTTTGGCTTAATTTAGACAAGTTTATAGCTTGAACGAACTTAGCTAATGTTAGTGTATGTTCAAAACATATTCCATTTTATTCTTGTCTTTATGTTGAATGTACGGAAGTCCAGAACTGCCAGTGTGGAGTAAACATTTTTTCCAGCTTTTCTCGTTTAACGACTTTATATTTACGTTCAAATGACAATATTCTCGTTATTACGACTTTTTTTTTTTACGTTCAAACGACTTTTTTTAACGTTCAAACAAGAATATAATGTCGTTATAACGACTTTTTATTTACGTTAAAACGAAATATATTTTCGTTCGAACGACTTTTATTTAGGCCTACATTAAAACGACAATATATTCTCGTTAAAACGACTTTTAATGAAAAATAGACAGCCCTTCCCATGATGCTCTGTTTATTAATCATTACACAGATTAAACAGGATTCTTCCAGTGTTACTGCTACATAAGATCTCATGGCTCCTCTTTATAAATACGTGCGCATCGCTTTGATATAAAATACGCCGACTTTCGTCTTTCCTCATTTCTCCGCTGCCCTTTCTCATCTCTCTCTCTCTCTCTCTCTCTCTCTCTCTCTCTCTCTCTTCCCGTCTCTTCGCAAAGGCCTAAATTCTCGATTGTCTCTGATCGGCCAGCGCCTCGTCTTTTTAACTTATACAGAACTCTGGTCCGGAGTTTGCCGCATGTTGCCATAGAGATCTGCCCCGATAGGAAGTGATCCAGTTTCGTAGGACGCCAGACCAGGTTTAACCCAGAACTGACCTCGCTAAACCCCAAATCTAGCTTCGTAGTAATGGCTCTGAGCTCCAGCTTGTGGCGCATCATGGGAAGAGCAGTCTGTTTATAATACGTAAAAAAAAGTCGTTCGAACGAGAATATTTTTTGTTTTAACGTAAATAAAAAGTCGTTATAACGACATATATTCTCGTTTGACCGTAAAAAAAAGTCGTTTGAACGTAAATAAAAAGTCGTAATAACGAGAATATTGTCGTTTGAACGTAAATATAAAGTCGTTATAACGAGAAAAGCTGGAAAAAATGTTTACTCCACACTGGCAGCTCTGGACTTCCGTATGAATGAGACAAAAACAGCCAATAAATGTCTTGTTTTATAGTGAGTCGAAAAAGAACATGAGTGGACTAAATCAAAATACATGATTCTGTATTAGGGGCCCATCAACAAAGTTTGTACCTGGGGCCCAGAATTTGGTGCTACGCCCCTGACGACAATCATAAACAAAAAGTTCAACGGAGCACGACAAAATCTGGGTTATAATTCAAACATATTTGAAAACTTGAGACTGGAGTCTAGTCTTGTCTTACTGCTCCAAACTACACTATTGGAATAACATGGGAAAATGAGCAAAGAGTCGCATAGTGTGTGGCCAGTTTTAGGCAACACATTTAACTCAAGTGTCTGCGTACACTGGGAGATCGGATCCTTAATTGTGGAAAGTTATCAGTATCTTTACAGTATTTTTAAAGAAAAGTATTACACAAACAGAGACCATTCTGTACTTCTTTAACTTTGTGTTTAATCGTTATGTTGCTCATAAAAATACAGTGAAACTTGGGCTTGAGATTTGTCAAAAAAAGAACCCAAGTCTCGAATCCTCCAGCATTACTCCTCTGCTGTTAGTCTTACAAACACATCCTATACATACAAGTGTGAAGTCATTAACATTCAGAGACTGTGGTTCCGTGATCTCGACGATAACCCAGCACACTTAGTCAATAAGCCATCATTCAGACTCCCATTAATCCAGTGTTAGCCCCCCCACATACGCAGCTAGCTCTCAACGCTCGGAGGGAAACGTTACACTGGCATACATATGGAGACATAACCTTAACCTTAATCACTATAAAAGATCTTAACATACCACATACCTGCAATCATGTCTGCCTGAGGTGAACGCACAATTGTAAAATCCCTTTTCTTCCACTTATCTGGGGTTGTGGAGGCAGTAGTTAGCAGAGAGAGCATGACTTCCTTTTACAAACACAGACTTAAAGAATTTGAGTCCTGGGACTTGACTTATGAACAACTTACTTGGAATTGATTGACCTTGTCTGTAATGTCCCAGCTCTTAGTTAATAATTGTTTGATAAGAATCAGATGTTTGATTATTTGCATGATTAGAGGAGTTCCAAAAAGATAGTGCACTTTTCCCTAAATCACATGATCAAACTGGGCAAGCACATTGCATTTAAACAGATGTGTGCATAAGACCTCGATTAGTGGTCACCAGCCATTTTCTCTACCTTTATGTAGTGATGTGCGCCTTTGGCCGGCAGAGGGCGCGCAACACTATATAAGGCTGCTCTGACATTTCTTACGTCCTCTCACTTCCGTGTTTTGGGTCTTGGCTCGCGTCGTCTCCAGGGGCCAGGTAAACAGAATTGCTGCGTATTTGCACATTTCTTATTTATTGTATGTTAGTGAGTGAGTGGTTCGTGTTTGTTTAGTGCTGTTGGGGCTCCTCTGGCGCATGTTGCGGCTCTTGCAGCAGATTATGTGGTGCAGGCCGGTTGGTGACGCCATGGTCTGGAGTCGGGTGAAACATGTCAGACGTCCCCGGTTCCAGGCGTGCTTGGGTCAGGCGGACCGGGAGTCTCCGCAGCGACTGGGCGCGAGGGCAACACGTGCGTCCGGGTACGTTCTTGAGGCTCTTAACCGAAATACGAAATGTATGTAGCTAATCAAATTTAATTTCACAGGACCAGGACAACGACACTGGCCCCTTGGCCCACCGTAAACCACCACCTTGTTTCCTCTGGTTAACTCTACTGTTGGCTCAATCAAAGATTGTGATAACTAAACTAAAAACAATGTGAACTGTGAATGGAGTAGTGAAAGAACTGAAACTCAAGAGAATGTGAACAATCAACAGAAGTCAACTGAATGAATTGTGCTAAACAAAATAAAAGCAAATGTGAATTCATGGAACATGCCTCTCTCAATGAACGAATCTGTGTGCCTTTAAATGTTTAGTTCTAGGTATTTTCTTTTACGGTCTAGGTGAAATTCCTGGGCTGGCGTTGTTGGTTTTTTTTGTTTTCCTTTTCTTTTACAGCTAAGATTAAAATTATTACCAATTTTTATTATTTTAAAGCCTAAAACCAACCATGCCAGCGATGTTTAAAGTTTTGAATTTCAGACTAGTCTAGAGCAGTAGTTCCCAACCTTTTTTTCTTGAGTACCCCCATGTAATGTGTTTTTTAAGGGTGTTTTAGCTTTAAGTGTATATTTTTATTTATAACCATTGCATTTTATGTTTTGATTAATTCTATGTCAAAAATTGCCTCATAACATGTAAAATGTGCTACAAATAACGCATTCTACATAGCAATGCTTGCAATTCTACCATTCAGTTTTTTCCTACAATCTTCCCCCTACCAAATGGTCAAAAACCATCCACGTACCCCTGGTTGGGAAACACTGGTCTACCGTCTGTTGAAACAGTGTTAGCCTACATACTTTCTAAAATATTATAGCAATAATATGTCATATAAATGTAGGTTTATTCTAACAAAATTGGCTATATTTAAAAGTAATGAAAGAGTTGCAGCTATCATCACCTCACTTGTAGCACTTCAAGCGACTGATATTATGAGTGATTGGTGATTACCATGGTAACAGTGATGGGAAGAAAGAAAGTCAGCTTTCCATTGACTTGCATCATCAACAAACAAACTGCTGTAGGTTGGACAAGCCAGCGTGAGCAGGTAGGATTCTGTGGCACCACTGTCTCCTCCACCTGCTCCTTTCCTTCTTTCTTTCTTTCTTTTTTCTTGTAATTTGCTCGTGTACTTCAAGTGTGTACGTCGCAACTTGAATAATTAGTTTAAGCTTCCAGTTACTAAAATCTAGGACAGATTTACCCATTAATATCATTCGAGCCTATTTTCCCCTCACATGTCTGAATAAAATCGGTAAAAATTCAAACTAAAACGGTTTCTGATCCTTTGGACACAAGCAAAGCTGTATCTCTGTAGTTTTAGCTTCTGAGACTAACAGACTCTGATCAGAAGTGAGGACTTTCTCCAAACAAAAGAAAAACAGAATCTAAATTACGCCTAATTTATTTTTGGTAAATATAAGGATTGGTAAAGCTGGTGTTGACAGCTGAGCATAAATGACACTAGATTTGGGAGAGACAATAGCTGAAGGTAATTGACGTCAAAATGAATTACTCCAAAAATTTAGCGAAGCATTACAAAAGTCCTATTAAATTTTTTTTTTTTTTTTTTTTTTTTTTTTTTTTTTTTTTTTAGGGGTGTCAAATTAGTGCATTAATTGAGATTAATTAATTACAGACAAATTAATCAAGTTATTTTTTTTATTGCATTAATCCATTTTGAAATCTTTCACTTAATTGTTTCCATCTGCGAGTTGCAAAGTGGACAGATTGTTATTAAATTAGATAAAAACAAAACAAAAACACTTGAGTGTTTTTCTCAGCAATTTTAGGTGAGATTAAAATAGATTAATTAGATTAATCTCTTCCATTTTTTAATCGCTTGACAGCACAAATTTTGTATTTGTTTACAGTTGAAACTGAGCCTGATTCGTCCCAGAGGCTGATTTGACTCTCAACAAGAGGGACACAATGGGATTTTATCTTTAACATTTCCAGGTGCTTCATAGTTTCTTATTATCAGATATTGAACAATTTAAAGGGGTTAAACAACAAAGAAAATGTCCCTTGTGCTTCAACCAAAATTTGTCATTACTTTACGTTTGGCTTTTTGTAACATATTGACGTAAAAAAAACAGCATGGAAACTGCTCATCATACATTTTTAACTATTCGATGTACATTTACACTTCTGTTGGTCACCAGGCATTACAAAACGTGCTTTAATTTCACAGAAATGTGACCCGGAAAGATATGAGAAAGTCAAATGTATCAGACTCAACCTTTTCATTCGGGGAGCTTAAAATTCCAACACATAACACAAAGGCTAACCTGTCGAAAAACACTTCTGAAATAATAAGTTTGACTCCTCAGCCCACTCTCACCTCAAACATCAGCTCGGCGTCGCTAAATTATTCAACAAACCTTATCCTTACGGAACCATTTGGACTCTTTTTGTGCAAATGAGACGTAGCCCATTAGCATACATCCTAAATTTGCCCAAACGTTTTTTGAATCGGAGGGAAAAAAAAAAAAGACTGATTAAAATATGGCGTGACCTTTGGGGGCCGGGCCGAGGATAATTGGTGGTGTGGAGGGACACTGCATCACTCCTGATTGATTTGACTGTGGTGAACTTTTCCGGCGCGTGACAGCGGCTAATCACCATCACGGGCAGAGAAGAGTGGATTTAAAGGGTCATCAGTCCGACGCTATAAGGCGGGAGGACTTTTTGTTAGCGTGCGGCGGAGTTAGTATTCCGGATAGCAGTTTAAGTAAGCTAGATGAGTATGTGGTGTTGCTTCTCTAAGTGACAGTGGTGGTGAATTTGGATTGAATTTGATGGCGTTAACGACGATTGTTTACTCTTTCACTGATAGCCCTGTTCTTGCTTTGACTCTCCTCCCCTGTCAGGCCTTTTCGCTCATTTTAAACAACATCTGGATTCATGATATCAAAAGAGAAAAATAAGAAATTATTCTACATTCATCTGTTCTATTTTCATAGGCATGTGAAATTACTTGTTTTCATTAAATTCCAGCGCAAACTTTTGAAATAACGTCGTTTTTCTAAATCAAACTTCATGCCATTATCATTAGTATTATTAATCGCTATTAAAGGTGGGGTAGCTAACTTTTTTAGTTGTAAATTAGTCAACTTTGTGCTTTCCACTAAAAAGTATGTAGTAAATACAGCCCTCTGAGTATTGTCGGAACTGAATAATAAAGAATTTTAGTTCTAATCAGGAGCTGAATGCTGCGCTCTGATTGGCTGAACTTGTGGCGGTCACTCCAGTTTCACTTTGTTGTTTGTAAAAAGAGGTTGATAAGCCATAAATGCCACCAAAATGAATACATCTCACGACTTCGTTTTCTTTTTAAAAACAATGTGTTTGATGTATTTACCTTGTCGACATGTTTCGGCTGCTATCAGCGAGCCATCTTCAGGACAGTCACCGGTGTAGGTGGTGACATGTTGTATTTCAGCTACTTCCTGGAGGCGTGGTCAGCCCGTCGATCAGACTGACCACGCCTCCTGTCGCCCGGTGGTCTCTGGAGGAGGGTGTCCCAGGTGTGGGACAGGAGGAACGCCCGTCGTCGCGGTTGATGCTGTTGGTGCCCCGCTTTCTGATCTCGATGGCCTCCTTGATCCAGCGTTTATATTTGTTGTTTCCGATCCGATGACTCGGGCCCCTCCCAATCCATAATGTGGTTATTTCTCTTGCAGTGGTCTGATATGGCTGACAGAGACCATTGTTGGAGTAAAATGAATACATGTCGATAAAATAACCTTGTGTCAAAGGATTTAAGGGAGGGAGTTGTCAGATTTAAAACCTAAATTGTGTTTGCAGTGTAAAATCACCTACCCCACTTTTAAGGACACAACAAGCAAATACATGGTCCATAGTTAAAAAAAAAAAAGAAATAAAATAAGATAAATAAAGTAAAATAAAATAAAATACACAATCTAGACTGATTGCTTGTTATGCATGAGCACCGATCTACACAGTATAGAGGCATGTTCGCCAGTGGTTCCATAACTTAAGAAGAACCTCACAGAACTAGTCTCAGGACTGACCAGAGCACGTACAAGAACATGGTGAGTTTATCAGTCTACACAGAAAACCGTACTGCAGGTGCCGGAGAGCAGCAGAACGAACTGCAGGCGAACTGCACACTTAGCGAACATTTCACTGGCACTGCTGTGCTTAGGTATGTTCAGTAAGGAGCCTCAAAGAATTATTATAGGCCACAGTCAACCTCTGTAAGCTGGACGTTTTGAATGTCCGCCAAGTTGTGCTGTGTACATAGAACAATAGGATTTGAATAGCATTACTTTTCCATCAGCAGAGCACTGCTAAATTGCGTGACAGCATATTTGCCTGACCATATAATTGGCGAAGCTGCCTATGCATGTCCTTATCATCTGATAATCACTGGTGATATAATGACCAAGGTATTTAACCTCCTCACTGAACTTAGGCCACTACCACAAAGATAAAACTTTGGAAATGTTTCCTGTCATCCTTGGTCCGTGCAATCATAACATGACTCTTTGCAGCATTATATATAACATCATCATCTGTGCATAAGATCACGAGAAGAAAAATAAAAAGGAACATTTTATTTTCCTTTGTTCTACTTTTTGGTGAGAAAATATAAGCCGCTACAATGAAATAATGTTTTTAGGATAAAAATACAAAGTTTACATGATTTAAAACAATAAGGACGAGTGTCTCTTTTATCTTTAAACCAACAAAAGTTGTGTTACAGACTAGAAGACAGCAGCACTTTTCTACTTTCTGATGCAGATTCTCTAGATTCAGCCTCTTTCATGGGGCAAAGATTATATTGAACCCCTCCAAACATGAAGAAATACAGTAATTTCACTCGTACACTGGTTGTAGAAAATTCTGACAAGGCCATCGACCTGGCTACGAACTTACGAACGAGCTACGAGTACTGTTTTTTTCGTAACAACGCCTCAAGAATGACAAAGGAAATGAGCAAAAAAATTTTCGCAGAGAGGTCATAGCAGGTCGTACGAGGTCATTGTGACCATAGCTTTACTCTGACTCCTTTTGGATTGCTCACAGAAGAGGTAGTTTCTAGACTCGCTGCATGTGTCGTGCTCCTCCTGGTCCTAGTCCTGTAGGATCGTCATTTCTTTCATTTTAAAGATCAAACATCTGCTCTAAACTCACTCAACAATGTTTTTAGTCCATGATGTTTTGCCTGTAATCTGTCAGAAAAGAAAGATAGTTTCTAGGAGCAGATGATCATCAACAAAAGAGCATATACTGTATATGTTCAAGTCATGTGACCTCCTCTGGGTTTTTGTGCTTACAGTCAGGTCTGTGTTTTGCCACACCTCGGGCTCCACACGGGGTTGAAATCACCTCTACCTCTGGACTGGAGTCTGGGTTTAGACATCTTTATTTTCACTTTTCCACACTGACAAACACAGACCTAATTCTGAAGCCCCTTTCACACATTGGACCCGTTAAAGACCGTGTCTTGTTTGCCGGTATGCTTCACCATTTGCCCATTCATATATGCAAATCATCCCACAACATACCGTGTCGTCACCATTCACATCTGACTCTGCAACACGGAATGCTTAGGCACAAACTCGCCTATAAAGCATATTTTTCACTTTTAAACTTGTTTAAAAGGCTTTTTTAACATTTAATATTATTATTATCATTTTGTTTAGGTTATTTTGCAAGATGCTTGGCTAAATAATGGCTTATTATTTGCGGGGAGAAATGCAGGGATCTATTTGGTGTGCGAATGCAGCGTACAGAGGCCCATAGGAGGGCACCGCATAATGTTGTTGGATGGGCAGTCCTGGGGGAGCCGTCAGCTCTCACTTTACTGCCGGGAGTGCGAGTGACCGTTGGAGTTCGTCCACACACTTGGGCACAGCGAGAATGGACTGTGGACACTGCCCAAGAGCGCGGACATCGAGCAGAACCCATTGGACCTGGATAAACAACGCGCTGAAATGTGCCACCACCGCGCGCACGGAAGAAGGATACGGCTCCGTATGTCTACACCAGGACTCGTGCGCTCGTGGGGAGGATACGGCACCGTGCTGTCCTTACCGGGACTCGCGCGCACGAAGGGAGGATAGCCTATAGCCCGTCTGTACCGGGACTGCAGTGCACAAGACGAAGGAAGCCCTGCAAGAAGCCGCACACTGCCGTGGTTTGGCGAACCAGGACCGGAGTCTGGTTTTGGGACAACCATGCCTTTTACGCAGGATGTCGAGACTGCATTTTAGAAAAGAGGCTTTCTGGACTTCACTCTGACCACGCATAAATTCGGTGAGTTTGCAAACGCATTTTATAGCCTTTTAGTAAAATCAAAAAGTGTTTCTTTGTGACAAGGTCAGCTGATTCAAGAGTAGGGCAGGATACATTGTATCACTTTTAATTCCTCAGATTTAAGGCTGGTCTGAAGCGCATTAGCAAATAGCCTATGTATTTCTGGCTGTGAGTTGTTCTGTTGCCATGGGGATTGCACCGGCAGTCACATTCAGCTTTCACACATGTCAACACGGGACTAGTCCCGCGACTGTTCCCGGTAATGTTACTAGGTATCGACACAGATCAAATGCCAGGACAAAATATACCGTGTCTCCGTTCTGGAGCTTTTCACACTTGAACACATATTAGGAACTTTACCGTGTAAGGGTCTATGTGTGAAAGGGGCTTAAGTCAATGACAGTAATGCTAAGGCCGTTATGATAATGAACGAACAAATGGGCTGCTACTTTACTATAAAGCCTAAAAATAAAATTAAGTCCGGATCGGATTCGGATCAAACAATGGACTTTTGCGCTTTTCTGGTCTGATTACACCGTTAGAATCATAAGCCTAGTAACAAGTCCTGAAAGGAGCAACTTGAGTCTGACTCACTTGAATTGAATTTTGCTGCCTTACTTTTCTTGGTTAAAAAGAAGTCTAAATAAAGAAAAATAAAACACAAATGCAACTTTTGGTATTGCAACAAAAAACAAACTAAAGTAATTTTTGTTTTAGCTGCCTAACATTTGTACTAAACACTCTTGACATATTGACCCTATTTTGTCCCGCCCACTTTTCTAGGAATTGTACTTCCTGTTTTACTGCATTTGGCCTGTAGGCTTCAGATGATGGTTTTATTTTAACTGTCATTACATATGTTTGAAATTGCCCCACAAGACAGACAGACAAACATGTAAACTACCCTAACAAAGCTAAAATAGGGTCAATAGAATGTTGTGACAGACGATGTAGTCCCTCATTCATCCAGGAGTGATCCATAATAGAAGTCTTCAAAGTAGTCATCTGGACAGTGTTTCCGAAGATCAAGACGTTTCGACTCTCATCCGAAAGTCATTTTCAATCTGATAGAAGTGGACTGAGACTGGCTGTATTTATACTGTATTTATAAGTTAAGCCCTCCCCCTGAGGAGGGGCTAAACCCTAACAAACTTGTTCCTAAAACTGGTTTGGTAGGCCCTATCTTCCTTTCCATTGTTCTCTGTTTCCTTTCCATTGTTCTGACTTGGCCCAGACTGTTTCAAGCTCCCCTCACTAATTCACTGGTAAATTGCCCTGGCTACCTGTGAACAGAGTTGCCAAGTCCGCCTCTTTATAGCGACTTTGGGCTTCTTTTTTTTGGAAAGTCGCTTGTGAATTTTGACAGTCGTGGGTTGTGTTTTTTTGGGCTTGCTCCTGAGAGGCACTTTGACATCATAAACAAGAGGATTTTTAGCAGTTTTTCCGAATTTGATTCAAGAAAATGTAATCACTGATGACAGAAATATAGACTTTTACCATATTATCACGCTTTAAATCCTTTATTAATGATCAGATACCATTTCAAATACGTCAAAATCATTAATGTTTAATTAATTGATTATTTGAATTACTTTTATTGAGGGTCTGAAGTCGCTTGTTTTGGGCTGTTTTTCAAAGGCTAGGTCGCTTGTTGCTCTCTGAAAATCTGGCAACCCTGCCTGTGAACAAAATAGAGTTGTATACTGACCTTGTTGCTGTAATAAGTCCTTGAGATTGTGCTCTGTCTACAGGAGATTTCTTTCCCTTTAGACCAAGGGGCAAGAATGCTACTATACACACCAGGTAGGTTGTATCTTAAGCGTCATCAGAATGTTGTGATGTCAACACTTTAAAACTGGTCAAAAGTCTGTTGGTTTCTCACCGGCGCCTCTGTGTGGACGTGCGAGACGGTGCAGCAGGTGGGAGGTTCGATCTCTCCCACTCTTCAGGCTCCACTCCACACGCACACACACACACAAATCAGACGGCTTCAGTTCCCATTTACAGAGCATGATTCACTTCCTGCTGCGTCTATATAAAACGCCGGCCGCTTTTGGCCCGGGCGGTCGGCTGGATGGGACTGGGCCCACCTACTCCTGTTCTGCAGTTAGCTCCTCTTGTTCTGCGGAGTGAATCATGCGGGCCGTGGACTGCGCTATTGTGTGTTTGTCTGTCAAAGTGATTGTCAGATATACGCTCGGTGCCGAAGAGGAGATGGGAGGAGAAAACTTCAGAAAAGACAGTTTTAGACGAGACACTACAGGCACATTTTGCTCTCTGTAAGAATTAATATGGAATCTAGAAATGGTCCAATTTGTTGCTAAAGATGATTTATACTGTAGTTCAATCCACTTTCAAGCATAGATCGTCCCATAAAGTAGCTCCTACACTCATCATACTCGAACAGAACAAGGTTTTGATGAAATGTGGTGAATGGGCCCTTTTTACGCTGCGGCTATGCTAGCTCCGGTTTGCGAGATACCTGTGGATAGTTCCTTCTTGTCCCATTCATTCCTTATGGGGAGTTGTGAGATGCGTAATATTAATTGATATTTAAAAATTTCAACTAGATAACCACTGGCAGTGAGTTCAGAGCTTCACATACGATGTAAATACTTCACCAGAGAAAGACTGTCTGTTTATAAAAGTGCGTAAGTTTGACGCAATGCTAAATGCTAACAAATAAATAGCGCAAATATAAAGCGACAATTTGATAAAAATACATGACATCCTAGGCCGAGTGTTTTTGTATAAAGCTAATTCTGTTTGTAGAGTTATTTTAAAATTATTAAATAAATTAAATACAGGTTAGCATTAGCTTCAGAGACAAAACGGCACATTTTATAACACATGGTGAAGTATTTACCTCGTATATGAAGCTCTGAACTTGCTGAAATGATTGTCTTGTTGTCCAGTTTGTGTCAATTAAATATTTAATTAGTTTACGACATTTAAGCTCCCAAGGGAATGAATTAACCGGAAACAACGATCCACTGATATATTCACACCGGAACTAGCCAAGCCGCAGCGACGTGAAAAAGGCCTATCGTGATTGGACTTTTGAATTGGACTTTTAGTCATTATGTTTTTGACCCAGCACTACACTATTTTTAACCTGGTCAGCCAGATGGATTCTTGTGATGTTTGTGAATTCACAAACTTGAGAGAATCCAAACTATGATTTAACGAATCATATGCCTAAATATTCATCGACTGTATTAACCCAAATGACCGAGGACTGGCTGTGGGAAATGGACAAACAGAACAGAACAGAACAGAAAGATTTATTGTCTTGGTCACAGAGTTCAACAAAGTTACATTTGGAGTGAACATCTGGGCCGCTGCACTTTTTTGCGCGCCGCCACTTGCATCATCCACAACAACACACAGTACAAGTGGTCACGCCCTAATAAAAGCAATGTATTAGTTGTTCTATTGGACTTTAATTGTTTTTGACCTATTAGATTAAATTAGAACATCATAATATTATTAATTATTATATAATCTGTCGAGTTCATTAGAAGTGACCTATGTCATCGAAAACAACTGGTGTATTATAATGTCTGTTATTCAAAATGTAAAACATGGTGTGCCTCAAAGCAGCTGCCTGAAACAAAAAAATGTAACAAAAACCCTATTTCCATAGATTCTGGTCGAGGCAGTCGGTACGGTCTATGCTGTTTCCACTGCGACCCGTTCCGCCCCGCGGCTGGGTGAGATACTTTTGACCCTGCTTTCACCCTGACCATGGAGCGATCACAGCAGTCCTCCCCTTTAGGCTTGATGATTGGACAAGAGAAAACACAGGCTCAGGTGAAAATCAGATGGAAAAGAGCAGACAGAAATAATGTTCCTCACCTAATGCTGACATGATCCTGTGACAAACCGCGCATTTACACCATAAATCTTTACTTGCTCTTTGCTAGACAAACAAAGCAAAGCTAGAGCATTAGCATCAACTGTTTCTGTTAGTCGAGGCAAAGCACTGTAAAAAATGGTCAACTAATATTTCAACCTCAAAGCATAAATAAAACGGGTTTAAAATACAGCAGAGTCGCAGAGGCTTTACAAAGAAGAAAATGCATTTTAAAAGTGGCAATAACGTAAGTAGTGTCTTGGAAGGCTATGGAAATGTGGCTATGATACAGTTTTAGACATTCAAACTGTATCATATCTGCAGTTTTCAGGGGTTGTATTGAACAGTTTTCTGTGAGGTTGGGTTGCAAAGGAGTCAGGATGGATTCTTCAGCGGATGTTTATTGAACAAGCAGGACAGTGAGTTGAGTGAGTTGAGGACTGCATCATGAGAAACCGCAGCCTAATTCTCTGGCTCCTTCCTGACTGCTCTCCCGGCTGTGTCTCTTATCTATCTCGGTGACTTGCCATCTCTTCGGGCTGTAAGTTAACTGTACAGGTTAAAACAAGACAGTAGTTTCCAGAGATCGTGGCACGGCCTGAACACATGACTGATAACTTTAAGCGATGATTATTAATCTATACATTTCAGATACAACAACGCATCTTTAACCTAATACCACACTTGAGTTGTGTCACAGAGAGAATGCAACATTACAGAGAACAGATGAAGGAATAAATAAACAGATTGTGTCTTAATCTTAACAGACATGTGTCATAGGAAAAACAACTGATGCTTGAAATGTGTTTGTACAGAACAGAATTTAAAAAAGCACGTATGCCAGTGTTGTGTTAGAGCTCCATCTATTAGCTGCAAGGTAATGACACAGGATAAAAAAATAACCAAATCAATCTGGCCTGATATATGCTAAATGCACGTGGCAACATTTTCTTTGGGTTTAACAGGTAAATCTTAACCTACTCTTATAGAAATCTTTAATATCTTTAATGCTAATGTTAATTAATTATTTGACGCTGAGGTTAATTCATCTAATACATTGACATGTGTTAGACAGTCATATTAGAGTCAGTTCAGGATGTTCTGACATAACCACCCAGCCTTGAGTCACTTTGATAATAATGATGCTTATGCTTATAGATTAGGCTGAACTGTTTATGATATGTGTGTAGCTTTAGTGATTACAAATCTGCATGTCCTGTTTTCAACATCTCTGTGCTGGGCTTTACGCCTCCTTTCTGCCTTTAATGGGACCTGGAGGGACAGATGGGCCTGGAGGGACAGCATAGGCTTTTGTGTGCACACTTCTTTATGCTTTTTATAATAAACTTTTATACTTAAAGTCAGACAAACTTTCTGTGTTTCATTCTTAAAGGTGTATTTCAGACATCCACAACACTACCCCAAGTCCCAGTCCTAAACTTACCCATTTTAGTAACTTGACACCTGAACTTACCTGTTAAACTCAAAGAAAATGTTGCCACGTGGCTTAACCAAAATTAGTAGTTATTTTACATTTTGACTTTATATTGGCGTAAAAACTTGCTTTTTGTACGTTTTTGACATTTTGTTGTATATCTACTTTTTCTTCAGAGACTATAGGTGTTTTCGCACATACACCAAGTACCAAGAACTAAGTCCAAACATTTCTCCAGCCCGTTTGCTCACAAGAACTACCTGTACCCATGTCTGTGTTCATACAGCAAACATTTCTGAAAGTGCCTCTAACAGGCTTTTAACATTAGTATCTGTATAGTCTAGAAGATTTAAATAAGTGGTGTGGGAAAACACAAGTTCTTTTCGATTCCACCTTTTATTTGCAAGACCTAAACATTCAAATACAATAAAACAAATGTAACCACTGTATTTCCTAGCAATAGTTAAGATGCTATTTACAAATGAAATACATATATTTTTGGAGTTATTGCTTTTAATTTATTTTTTTTAAATAATGAAAGTTTGTCTAATTGTGAGAACGTATAAAACATGTTTCCAACAAAGTTAGCACTGTAAATGTGTTTGTGTTAGCAAAAGGTTCCTAACCTGACTGGAAAGCCTGTACCAGAGCAGGAGCTAAAAAATCCCCAGTCTGTAGTTCTTGCTCTGCCAAAATGGGGACTGGAACTAAGAAAAAGACTAGGAACTGAAAAAGTTCCTGCAGTGGGAAAAGGCCTTATGTTGAATGCTTCATGAATGCCCGAATGAGTGGTTGATATGATTAATGGCTTGGCTCCCAGACTTGCCTGTTTTCCTCTCTCTCCACATGTCCATTATGTGACCATGTTTACTGTGTTTTGTTATGTGTTTTTCCATGTTTGCTTCTTAAAAATGGCATAAAACTTTCCTAAAGACTAGCAGCAGCGGAAGCAGTGACCCAGAGCTTGTTCCAAACTTACTTTTTTATTGTAATTTTCAGAGTTTCACTAGCTTTATTGGCCTAGCAGAGAGGCTTGGGTCACATATGCAGATTTATAATTATTAATAGTAATTAGTAACTTTTGCTTTGTGTGGCTAACACTAGCCTCACATGATCTACAGCCAAGTTACTGAAAACCAAACTTTGTAGCTTTTAAATCTGTAAATATGTAAATGTAAATTTTATTAACATAGCAGGAGGAAGATCGTCTGGATCAGATTCATTCATTAGCTTTTCCAAATACCTTGCTTTGTGTCCTACTTCCTCAGACAAATAGACTGAACATGCACTAGAAGCATTTATTTCTGTCTTTACCAAAAAAAAAGAAAATATGTGAGAATTTGTCAGTTTTGCGCTTCTGTAATGCTGTGTACACCACTTCTGCCTCCATCATGGCGCACCTACAAACCAAAAGTTTGGACACACCTTCTCATTCAAAATTTTTTTTTATTTTCATGACTATGAACATTGTAGATTCACACTAAAGGCATCCAAACTATGAATAAACACGTGGAAGTATAGTACATAGTCAAAAAGTGTGAAACAACTAAAAATATGTCATATTCTAGGTTCTTTTGCTTTGGTACTGCTTTGCAACTCTTGGCTTCTCTTGATGAGCTTCAGGAGGTCGTCACCTGAAATGCTTTTCCAACAGTCTTGAATGAGTTCCCGGAGATGCTTAACACTTGTTGGCTATTTTGCTTTCACTCTGCGTTCCAGCTCACCCCAAACCATCTGGATTGGGTTCAGGTCTGGTGACTGTGGAGGCCAGCTCATCTGGCGCAACACACCATCACTCTCCTTCTGGTCATTCATGGTTTGGATACCCTCAGTGTGAATCTACAATGTTCATAGTCATGGAAATAAAGAAAACTCTTTGAATGAGAACGTGTGTCCAAACTTTTGGTCTGTACTGTATGTGACGTAGGTGCAATATAGGAAATACTGAAAAACAAATGTTTTGAGGTTGTTTGAGGTCAGTTCATTTTTCTTTGTTTCATTTTTCGCCAAACAACAAATAGGCATGGGATGTCTATTTTTCATACTCTTGTTTTCTTTAGTTGCATACATATCTATAAGTTTTACACATTTATATGATTAGTAGCACTGTAATGATTTTATTTTGTAAAACACCAGATGCACTTCACCAGTGCTTTCACTTGGTTTGTCACATTACCAAAAAGGAAACCAGATGACCCTAGTACGTCCGCGTGGCTCGTCGGACCGAAAACATTGCCGTGTGAGTGCCTTTCTTTACTTTTCACGCCGGACCGGAGCCCAGACTGGATGCTGTTTGAGCCTGGTATTAAACTGCTAGAGTTGTATTGATCTTCATTAACACTGGTTTTGCTAATCCCATTTACAAGCCCATATTTGATTCAAGTCTCAGAAATGTCCCAGTTTCAATTTTCCTTTCACTGTTACATCACAACTGGAAACCCAAAATGTACCCATGCAGTTTTACAGTCCATAAATAACCCATCAGTGGACTGGGTCAGATGCCAAACTGTGTCCACAACAAACACACGGCTCTATTGGCATAACAGTCACGTCGCCCAAGGCTTTTATGGATTTATTTTGACATTGTTTAATCCTGCTGCAGTTTGAAATGGAAATGTAGCTGGGAGAGTGTGTTGTCCAAACGCAGATGCTGTTTTTAAGTTGGATAATGTGAAACGGTGTGGACAAAAGCAGGTTAAAAGAGAAAAAAATGGCTAGAATGTAAATTATGGCTACTTTAATATACACAAGGATACATTTTTCATACATTTAGATCAATATTTGCAAGTATGAACTCGATCTCACAAAAAAGGTATATATACCACGACAAAACAGGACAAAAAAAACATATGATTAGCATGATTTATTGCCTTTTTGGACAAAATGTGTGTTGGTTTGGTTCTGTGAGGACTAAGAACTCCCTACAAAAGATCACCAGGATGAGCGAAAAAAATTATCGGTGCGCCACAAGTGCATCTTGGAACAGTTTTCCAAACGCTGGCACTAAAAAAGGCTTCTCTTATCTGCTCATACTCCAGTCACAGCCTCCACGATCAGTACAGACTGCTCCCATCTGGAAGAAGGTTTGCCTCTCTTGTCTTAAAAACCAAACGGGCAATATCTTCCTTTGTGCCAACATCTATTAGACTTTTAAATAAGTAATGATTTTACTAATGATCTTTGGTTTTATTTCTTTGTCCTAATTTGAAGAATAAATATTCATTTATTTTTTATTATTATTTTTTGTTTTTGTATTTGTATGTTTTTAAAGCAGAACTAAGCAACTTCAGCGGTAGTGCTCCCCCTACTGCTCTCTTGTGTAATTAAGCTAGCCAAACTGAAACAAAACTTATCATTATTTATTTATTTTCAAATTTTTTTCGTAAATTTAGGGTTGGAATAGGGCAGTGGAAAAACGTGTTACCACAGTTTACACTGCTAAATACCAAAAACAAAGAGCCAGAGTTTGTAAAGACAGAAATTCGGGTTGGTACAGTGGCAACACAGACAAGTTGCATTTACTGTACTTGATATGGGACGCACCTGAGAGAGCCGACACATGCTTCAAATGCCCCCAAAATACAATTGTAACCATCATGGCAAGGCAAGGCAAGGCAAGTTTATTTGTATAGCACAATTCATACACAAAGCAATTCACAGTGCTTTACAAGGCAGGAAAATGCATCAACAATAATTAAATAATCAGCATAAAATTTACTTTAAAAAGAAGTAAAGAAATAAAAGTGCAGACAAAGTATTTCAGTCATATGCACAGATAAAAAGACATGTTTTCAGCCTAGATTTAAACATTGTCACAGTGGAGGCCTGTCTTACATCATCTGGAAGACTGTTCCAGATCTTAGCTGCATAAAACTGAAACGCTGATTCTCCATGTTTAGTCCTGACTCTGGGCACCAGCAGGAGGCCGGTCCCTGAGGTCCTCAGAGTGCGAGATGGTTCATAACGCACTAACATGTCAGAGATGTACTTTGGTGCTAGTCCATGGAGAGACTTAAACACAAGCAGAGCTGTTTTAAAGTCTATTCTCTGAGCCACTGGAAGCCAGTGCAAAGACCTAAGCACAGGACTAATGTGATCGTACTTCCTGGTTCTGGTCAGGACTCGAGCAGCAGCGTTCTGGATGTACTGCAGCTGTTTTACAGCCTGTTTGGATAGGCCGGTGAGCAGGCCGTTACAATAGTCTAACCTACTGGAGACAAATGCATGGATAAGCCTCTCCAGGTCAGGCTTTGACACTATACTTTTGATTTTGGCAATGTTTTTTAGATGGTAAAAAGCTGCTGATGTTATTGACTTAATGTGGCTGTTAAAGTTCAAGTCTGAGTCCATTATTACCCCCAGATTTCTAACTTGACTTGAAGGTTTCAGAGAGAGAGACTGAAGGTGACTGCTGACAACCTCTCTTTGTTTCTGTGGACCAAAGATGATAACTTCAGTCTTGTCTGAGTTAAGCTGGAGAAAGTTGTTTTGCATCCACACACTGATCTGTTGGATGCAGCGACAGATTGAATCCACTGGCCCATACTCACCTGCTGTTAATGACACATAGATCTGAGTATCGTCTGCATAGTTGTGATAGCTCACATTATTATTGCGTATTAACTGACCTAAAGGCAACATGTACAAATTGAACAGAAGGGGTCCCAAGATTGACCCCTGAGGCACACCACAGGTCAAGGCCATGTGCTCAGACACGCAATTTCCAATTTCAACAAAATACTTCCTGTCTTCTAGATAGGACTTAAACCACTTCAGGGCAGAACCAGAGATGCCCACCCAGTCCTTTAGTCTGTGTTAAAGGATGTCATGATCGACAGTGTCAAAAGCAGCACTCAGATCCAGCAGGATTAGGACAGAGACTTTGCCAGCGTCTGTGTTCAGGCGGATGTCATTAGTTACCTTGATAAGAGCTGTTTCTGTGCTATGGTGGGGTCTGAAACCTGACTGGAAAACATCAAATGTGTTGTTTATTAGGAGAAAGTCAGTAAGTTGTTGGTAAACTACTTTTTCAAGAACTTTTCCTAAAAATGGCAGATTTGAGATGGGTCGATAATTGTTCAGTACTGTGGCATCAAGACTGCTCTTCTTCAGGAGAGGCTTAATGACGGCAGTTTTTAAAGCACTTGGAAATGTTCCAGATTGGATCGACATGTTCACTATTTGAGTGACTGGTGCTGACAAACTACTCAGCACAGACTTTAGAAATCTAGTGGGTAAAACATCAAGGCAACATGTAGATGAACTCAGACTGGTGATAATTTCTTGGACAATTGTGTCAGATACAGGTGCAAAGTCAGTCAGTTGTAAGTGACTAGGTGGTTGTTGTGTTGTTCATTGGAATAACGAGACATCGTTTTATGAACAATTGAGCTTGTGCTCAAACTTTTAATAACACGTTTGTGCCATGTTTTCTTAAGAGGAAGTGACACTCATTTGTCTTCTTCACTAACATAGATTCACTGACTCACTAGCGACATCTATTGGTGGAATAGCATAGTTGCACTGCATATCACAACATCCTCCTTTCTTTAAAGTTAGGAATACTATACAACATTGAAATGTATTCAAAGTAAAATTAAACATTCAAATGAAATGATGCAACACCGTTAACATCAATCTTCACTTTTTTTTTTAACTAATAAACACTTAGCATATAACTGGTATTTAAAGATATTGCACATTATGAAACATTGAGAACAAGTGCATTCTTCAAAACATTTTTTTTTTAAACCTTAAACATTTGGTCTGGAAAATTACAAATCTAATCTAGCAGGTTTTCTAATCTGACGTTCAGACCTTCTCAAAGCAGGTTGTGCTAAAGAAACATTAGTCTCTTTATGTTCAACTAATCTTTCAGGTACTGCAGCAGTCAGTGACACTGTATTCTCATTTTCAGCATCACAACTAGTCCTTGGAAGTGTTCTTTGGTTTTCAGAAGGTTGCGACGGTTTCTTCTGAGAACATTTCCATCCTCAGTTCTCACTTCATACGACCTTGGTCCCACTTCCTGAAGAACAGTTGCTCTTCTGCTCCATGTATCGTGATCTTGTATCCTCACAACGTCATCTTTTGCAAGAGGTGACAGAGGTTTAGTCGATTTGTCGAAATTATGTTTTTGCCTCTTTTTCAGATTGTCCATTTTTGGCATTACCTTTGGGCTATCTTTGATCTCTGAATAACAGGGTAAAGTTGTGCGTAACTTACGATTCATCAACAGTTCTGCTGGAGAGAAGCCACACTCAAGAGGAGCTGTCCTGTAACTCAAGAGAGCGAGATACGGATCTGATTTGCTGTCTGTGGTCTTTTTTAGAAGCTGTTTGATGATATGCACTCCCTTTTCAGCTTTCCCATTGGCTTGTGCATGCTGCGGACTGGAAGTGACATGGTTAAAACCATACTGTTTGAAAACTGTTGCCACTCTCTGCAGTTGTAACAAGGACCATTATCACTTATTACAGTCTCTGGTATCCCATGTCTGGCGAAAAAAGATTAACATGCGTGATCACACCGGTTGCAGTTGTACTTGTGAGCAAGGCAATTTCTGGGTAGTTGGAGTAATAATCAATCACCAACAAGTAATCTTTTCCATTGAAATGAAACAAATCTGTTCCTACTTTCTTCCAGGGTTCAGTAGGAAGATCTGGAATCAACATTGGTTCTTTTGCCTGTTTACTCTGGTACTTCTGGCATGTTGCGCATTTCCCTATCATGTTTTCAATGTCTTTATTGATGCCAGGCCAATATACTGTTTCCCTGGCTCGTCGTTTGCATTTTTCGACTCCTAAGTGTCCTTCATGTATTCTCTGTAAAATGTCCTGTCTCAAACACTGAGGAATCACAATTCTTTTTTCTCTCAGCAATAGTCCATTTGCTACACTGAGCTCTGATCTGAAGTTAAAGTATTTTGAACATGACCCTTTTGGCCAACCATTCTGAATATGAGTCATAACTGTTTGTAGTTCTGAGTCTTTAACTGTTTCATCACTTATTTGTTTTAACTTCGACTCTGACACTGGTAGGCCTTCAACAATCATGTTAACATGCTCTTCTACCTCTCTGTCTGTAGAGCTTGCATGAGTTAGCTCTGGCGCTCTTGATAATGCATCGGCTAGTACTAAATGTTTGCCAGGTGTATATATCAAGTCAAAATCATACCTCTGTAGTTTCATGATGAGGCGCTGAATCCTTGGAGACATGTCATTCAGGCTCTTTTTGATGATGGACACAAGTGGGCGGTGGTCTGTCTCAACTGTGAAGGTGGGAAGGCCATAAACATAACAGTGAAATCTTTCAAGTCCATAAGCCAACCCAAGACATTCCTTCTCAATCTGAGCATATTTAGTCTCAGTCTTTGTCATAGATCTAGAAGCATAAGCAACTGGCTTCCAGCTATCACCTTCTGCTTGTAACAAAACCGCACCGAGTCCATCTTTTGATGCGTCTGTTGAAATCTTGAGTCTCTTTGTCGGATCATAAAAAGCAAGCACAGGAGCAGTTGTGAGGGTTGTTTTTAAAATGTTCCACTCACGCTCATGTTTGGAAGTCCATTTGAACTCTGTGGCATCATGGAGTAACTCTCTCAAAGCTGAAGTTTTCACTGACAAATTGGGTATGAATTTCCCAATGAAGTTGATCATGCCCATTACTCTGAGCACACCTTTTTTATCTGCTGGGCGAGGCATGCTGAGAATAGCTTTTATCTTTTTCTCATCTGGTTCTACACCACGCACAGTTTGTCCCCTAAGAACGTGATTTCTTGTACACCAAATTGACATTTGACACGATTTAGTTTTAGTCCATTTTCACGTATTCTTTGGAGCACATTGTTCAGTCTTTCATTGTGTTCTTGTAGGGTGGAGCCCCAGATGATCACATCATCTACATAGCAGCGAACCCCTCAAGTCCTTCTAACATGTTATCCATTGCACGATGAAAGATCTCCGAAGCTGAGATTATTCCAAATGGCATTCTTAAAAATCTATACCTGCCATAAGGAGTATTGAATGTGCAGTATTTGGAACTTGTTTCATCCAACTTAATTTGCCAGAAGCCTTGAGCCGCATCCAGTTTGGAGAAATATCTGGCTCCGGCCATCTCACTTGCAATCTCCTCACGTTTCGGAATCTGGTAATGTTCACGCTTTATATTTTGATTTAGGTCACCAGGGTCCATGCATATTCTTAGCTCTTTGTTTTTGTTCTTTTGTCTACACAGACCATGGAGTTCACCCACTCTGTAGGTTCCTCTGCTTTTGTTATGACCTGTAACTGACACATCCTGTCCAGTTCCTTTTCAGACGGTTCCTTAGTGGTGCTGGAACTCTCCTTGGCGCATGAATCACTGGAGTTGCATTCTCATTTAGTTGGATTTTATACGGTGTACGGTAGGCAACCCAGTCCTTTGAACACGTCCTGATATTGTTGTACAATGGTTTCAACTGTTTGCGTGCCTGAGAAGCAGCTAATCTGGTAGACTCTTTTCACTAAGTTCAGTCTTTTTGAAGTAGTCCCACTGAGCAGCGACTCACGGCCCTCAGGTACCACACTTAACAGCACATAGTAGCTTTTGTTTTTAACAGTTACTTTGAGCCTGCACTGACCTTTGCTTTCTATTACTTGCCCATTGTAATCTTTGAGCACCACACCTTTGTGGATTATTTTAGGCTTTTCTTTCATTGCATGAATTCTGACATGCTAATTAGATTTGCTTGCGCCCCTGTATCAATCCTTAGTGCTACAAGAGCTCCATTTATGGGGAGAGACACAATCCATGCATCATCATTATTTGAGTATTTGTCATTTTCTTTTTTGACACTGGTGTCTGCATCACATGACACCATCCCCACAAAGACAGTCTCACTCAAGTCAGTCTCTTCAACAATTCGCACTGCTTTTGGTGTGCCTTTTGCTAGACACTGCTTTGCAAAGTGATTTTTACCATTACATTTTGCACACTTTTGCCATAAGCAGGGCATTGTCTGGGCTCGTGTCTGTTACCACATCGTTTGCAGGAATATGCTTCATCATTGAGGTTTTCTTTTGCATCATATTCCTTTTGGTTTTGGATTTGACCATAGCTACTTTGGCGCTGTCATGGACCGCCGTAACATTTGGATCATTGAAAGTCTTCGCGTGCTGCTGGGCTAATTCTGTAGCGTGGCACATTCTCTCTGCCTCCTCTAGAGTTAGCTTAGCCTCTCTTAACAGCCGCTCTCTCGTCCTCTTATCATGAATGCCATATACAATTTGGTCACGAATCATCGAGTCCTTCAAGTCACCAAACTCGCATGACTGTGCTTTCAGCCTCAAATCGGTAACGAAACTATCAAAAGTCTCATCCGGTGTTGCACTCGTGTCCTGAACACGTACCTCTCATACACAGTGTTTTTCTGCGGTGAACAGTATGCAGTGAATTTTTCGATCACTTTATCATACTTATCTCTGTCGCCAGCTTCTGTAAATTCAAAAGTATTGAAGACTTCGATGGCTTGGGGACCAGCAACGGTGAGCAGTAAGGCGATTTTCCTGGCGTCAGACTTTGAATCGAGTCCAAGTGCAGATAGGTACAGCTCGAACTGCTGCTTAAAAGACCGCCAGTTGTTGTCCACATTACCCACTAGCTTCAGTCCCTCCGGTGGCCGTAACGTCTCCATTTCGTGCAACAACAAAAAATTAAGATGGTTCAAAACTTCAAATTCACTCCTGGTACCATGTGTTGTTCATTGGAATAACGAGACATCGTTTTATGAACAATTGAGCTTGTGCTCAAACTTTTAATAACACGTTTGTGCCATGTTTTCTTAAGAGGAAGTGACACTCATTTGTCTTCTTCACTAACATAGATTCACTGACTCACTAGCGACATCTATTGGTGGAATAGCATAGTTGCACTGCATATCACAACAGTTGTAAGGTAGTTTTTGCATTGTGGAGTTAATGGCATTTTTAATACCCTGAACTTTGTCATTAAAGAACTTTGCAAACTCATTACATTTAGATGTAGAAACAAGTTCTAACGGCAACTGAGCTGGAGGATTTGTTAATCTGTTTACAGTTTGGAATAGGACACGTGCGTTGTTACTGCAATTACTAATTATTTCAGAAAAATATCTTTCCCTTGTTCTGCATAAACCTTGGTTGTAAGTGTACAACTCTCCTTTATAAGCTTCATAATGAACTTGGAGTTCTGACTTACGCCATTTTCTCTCGGCTCTGCGGCACACCCTTTTCTGTGCTCTGACCGAATCAACATTCCTCCAAGGCGCTTCCTGCTTATTTTTCACAATTTTGACCTTCATCGGTGCGATGGTGTCCAAACATTCAAAACATTAGAAGTAACAGAATTTAACAAACCATCAACATTAGAACATGAGATATTTTCAAAGTTAATCATTTCTATAAACTGTGCACTTGTGCTTTCATCTATGTGTCTTCTCTGAACAACTGAGGGACCAGGCGGTGGTTTAGGAGCAACACGCAGATCAAAGAAAACACAGAAATGATCAGACAACGCAACATCAACTACACTGACATTTGAAACATTAACTCCCTTTGTAATGAGCAGGTCCAGAGTGTGCCCTCTGTTGTGGGTGGGGCCACTCACATGCTGAGTCAGACCAAAAGTTTCAAAAATGGCATTGAGCTCTTTGTATTTCTGTCATTAACATTATCGATCCAAACATTAAAATCGCCTGTAATAACTAAACCATCAAAGTCTGTGCATATGACTGAGAGCATTTCAGTAAATCATCAATAAAACTCTGGCATTGTTGGGGAGGCTTGTATAAAACTATGAAGAGTATGGAGGGAGATTGCTTTAGCTCCATTTTAAAGGACACATACTCAAATGATGAAAAAAACGAAGGCTTAGAAGAACATTTAACAAGGTAAACTTAGTTCTGCTTTAAGTGTCTTTGACCTGTCTGGGTTGTGTGTTTGTGAGTGTCAGACTACAAGTGAAGTTCAATAACGGGAAAAATAAAGTTCCTTGAATTTGAATTGAATTGGAAGGATCCGCAATACGTTTCAGATTCTGCTCAGTTGCTGTTCACAGTTCACATTGTTCTAATTTAGTTTATCGCAAGTGTTCACATTCTGTCCACAATATGAACCAGGAAGAGGAGACCAGAGGAAACAGGGTGGTGGTCAACTTTAGGTCAAAGGGAAAGTGCCATTACTATGGTCCCGAACACGTACCCTTGCACTCAACCACTGCAGAGACTCATGGTCTGCCTGACATAACCCGGGGACTTTGGACACGTTCACTCAAACTCCCGACCATGATGTCATCAACCGACCTGCATCAGAACGCCAGAAGCTCCAGAGCAGCCTTAAATAGTAGTGCACGCCCTCAACCGGCCAAAGGCACACATCACTACACTAAAGCCCCAGTCCTAATTTAAACTTAATTTTTAAATTAAAATTAAGTTTAAATTAAAAACTTGTTAAATTCAAAGAAAATGTTGCCACATGGCTTCAATCCCGTGGTCATTTTACATTTTGGATTTTTGCTAAATTTTGACGTAAAAAACGACTAATAATGTGTCAAATAAGCTTTATATAGAATGTAAAGAACCAATAATCTATTTTTCTTTTGTTAAAGATTGATGTGGAGGTAACTTCCTGTTTTTGATAGCAGACCTTTATTTTGAAATGGCTACTTCCTGTATAGCGCTTTAGCGTCAATGAGTTATAATAATGACATTATTATAACTCATTGTTTAGCGTGAGATTAGCTTGATCAACAGTTGATAAACGGGAGAGACAAAAAGTCACACGGAGAGAATTTTAACATGGTATTTTTGTGTTTAGCAGCCCCTCTGAAGAGGAACAAGGTGGGTTTTGAGTTTATAAGCACCTTTGTACATGTTCTGTGTGTTGTTTTGGTACTTGGAAAACTATTGAATTAAGCTAACTTGTAGAGCAAGGTATTTAGCATTCATGCAATGTGTTTCTTTGTTTCTCCTCAGCTCTTAAGGTGAATTTGAGGGTTTATTGTGAATAAATCTAAAATCATCAGTAACACGTCTATCTTCCTTTGGGGGGGCATGCTACATAGAATAATGAGTTTCTAGCAACAGAATTCTAGCAAAGAAAAAAAAATAAAGTCATGAAGAGTCAAGGGGTCTGCATAGAATCAGACAAAATGACTTAAATTGCTAACTCTTAGCTGTTGTGACAAAACCAAAGATTTTCTATCAGTAATCCCCCAGCCAGGCTCTGAAGCAGCACTAAAAATACAACTTTACGTATGCCATCACATCACGTTGTCACGGCAACTATGCATTACCACAAATAATTGTTTTTGCAGCGGGTAAGTTGTTACTTTTGGAGGCACACTTTTCAATTAGGGTCTAATTAGCAGTGTGCGTGTGAAGAGCGCCATTAGCGGGCGCTAAGTGCTAACAGCTAGCAGCAGGACGGTGAGCTGCAGAGAGAGGGGAGAGCGAGGCACATTTAGAGGGACCATCAGGGTTAGGCAATGACTCTGGTGCACATTAGCTTTGTTAGGCTCAGAATTATTTACAAAAAAGGCTGCTTTGTAAGTTTTAAGGTATTGTAAGTGTAAAAATAACAAAAAACTTACAATTTCAAATGTAATGATTTTCTTTTCATAAACTTTCACTTTCTGCACTCTTGTTCTTGTGTCGTATTTTTAAATTGTGTGTGAGTCTTCCTGCTTTGTAATTGTAAAATGTGCTATACAAATACATTTTCTTCTTCTTCTAATTGTTCCTGCTCTTACCTGTGTTTGAAATGTGCTGTACATAAACGAATTAACTTCCTTCCCTTGCCTATATTTTCGTTATTTCTCGCACTTCCCTGTAAAGAACATTTTATTACTAAGTTCATCCATAATCTATTCTTTGCTATTCACATGTTGTCCCTCTTCCCACTACCTATATTCTATGGAACGCCTGGATATGTTATGGATCCTGTTCGGACTCAAGCTCTTCTTGCTTCTCAAATGGAGCAAAGGACAATTGCTCATATTTGGAGAATTCATTCTGTCTTCTTCTTAGTTTATCTTTATTTTTTCTTGTAATAAGACAGTTGTAATAAGATAGGTGCTCATTTACCTGACAGTTTCAGTAGCAGGACATCTGCCTTTCTTTAGAGGTGACGTCTGGTGTTGTGACGTCTCTCTTATAGAATCTTCCCAGACGTGTCCAGTTTGACAGATTTGTCAGACTGACCACGTCTGCCCCCGCCTGGTGGTCTCTGGAGAAGTGAGTCCCATGTGTGAGCCAAAGTAAAAGCTCCTTCGTCTCTGTTGATGGTCTTTTGTGCCTCGCTTCCTGATCTCAATAGCCTCTCGTATCCATCGTTTGTGCAAATCTTTGACAAATCTGGATACAAACGTTTGACAAATCTGTCAATCTGGCCACGTCTGGAAGATTCTATAAGAGAGACGTCACAACACCAGACATCACCTTTGATGAAGGCGGAAGTCCTGCCGAAACTTCAGGTAAATGAGCACCTAGCTTATTACAACTGTCATATTACAAGAAAAAATAAAGATAAAGGACAGATGCAGCTTCATGAGCTGCTGGTTCTGACAAGGAGACGGTAACACTGACGCCTGTGAGGTGCGTCATGACACTTGCATAACTGCGGAACTAATATTTATAAAACTACTGACCTGGAGGCTGCAGTCTCATGCACCACACTGACGCTCAGGAGAACAAAAATAACGGAAGATTAGTTCTCTTGACCATAATCACTTGAAAGACAAATTCCATGCAGATCAACAGCAGAAGCAGCACGAAAGAAAACTTTCTCGAGAATGAATGAAGGACTGTTTCTTAATGCATTGAGAGACAACAATAACACATGGGGTTTGGGCAAAAGAAACTGGAATTAGCTGAAAAAAGTGTATGTAGTTTTGCTGCTGGTAAGAAACAAACTTGAATTTTATTTAAAGATTTACTGATTGTCAAATGGACACAATACTCACTGCAGATGATTTGGTCTTGTAGTTTTTCGTCATGTTAGTTGCCCTTGGCCTCTGTAATCTCTGTGTCACTAAAATGTTTGAACAGGCGCAAGATTGACAACATTTGTGACGTCTGTTTTTGGTGTCGAATTATATCAAATTAATTTCCTCCAAAAAGTGCGACTTGTAGTCTGGTGTGACCTAAGTACTTTTTTTTCTCCTAATAAGTGCTTTGGCTTGTACGACTTACACTCCAGAGTGATTTGAAGTTCGGAAAATACGATAATCAAATCCAATAAAAACCTTCCAAACATTGATCGGTTTGATGGAAGGACTTCTGCCTTAGAACTCTTTCTGTTATTTTCAACTTTGGCCAATTTTGCTCACAAATTCCACACTTGAGATGCACTATTTGTTTTTAGAGTAGGGATGGGACGATATACGATATTATCGCTAATTGCGATAATTAAGGGCCGCAATTAAATAATCGTGTCGTTTTTTCATAATTGTGATAATCGTAAATGCAATTAATCACAATAAAAGCAGCTGGCGCACGCCTGTGGCTTCATAAGAGAATCTAAAATGTGACTGCTGTGAACTCAGCTGTGTTATGGTTAAACAAAGAAAAGGCTGGTGTGTTAAAGTTAATGAATGACTGAGACAAAATTAGTAGATTTTTGCTCAAAATTGTCAACATTTGTTCACTTTGAATCATTATTGATTGTATTTAGACCAAAATACAATACCTAGTTGTTCAAACACATACATATTGTGCGCTAATAAATATTTCAATAATTTTGAATCTGTGCACTTTTACGATTATCGTGATAATATCGTTAATCGCGATTATTTTAGTAACAATAATCGTGAGTGCAAATTTTAATATCGTCCCATGCCTATTTTAGAGTGGGACTTAACCACATAAACCATCACAAATAACCTAAACTCCAATCAGAAAACCTAGAAAAGTTCCAGAGTGCCCTGTGACAGAAGCACTAACGGCCTGTTGTTGGTGCGACAGTGTTCGGCTCAGACGGTCAGTGTCGGTGAAGCTTTGCCACCACGCGCTGTGGCACGGACAAGTGCGTTACCATGGAGACCCAAATGCCCACATCCGTTTGTGTCAGGTTCTTGTGTAATCGCCTGCTCCCTCGCTCGCCTCTCTCCACATATTTATCTCTCTCTGTTTCTCTGTTGTAGTATGTTTGGGCTGTCTGTCAGGCGTCAGATCATTGTCCTGGATTTAAATCAGAGTTTGACTGATTAGACTTGTTTAAAGAAGTACTGGGTCACTTTTCTGGTTCTCCCACATGCTTGTCTCTAAGGAGGAGATGCAATTGGAATGTTACAACTTATTGCGCTAAACATAAATAATTTACAAGTGACATGTTTTCAAAAACACATCATGCAAGTCATTTTTCATCACCAAAAGGTTAGATTTAGTCGAGTGGAGACATTGTGAAGGAGGACAAACGTGGGGCACTTCCGCTAGCTCTACTCTCCTCTGACATGTCCTGGTTTGGAGTGTTTTCACTAGCCTTGTTTCTCTTGGTCTGGTACAGGGCCAAATCTATGGCTATCATGAAGTAGTAATAAATATTGTGTAGTTCTGGGCAGCTGCTTTGGACAGTTCTAAAAATTAATATATTATAATATTTTCACTACTTCATCAAAAACGTTCGGAGTCGTCTGGCGGTCAGTTCATTCCAATTGGAAAGCCTCTCAACCAAAGTATGGACTGGATGCAATGCGTGGTGTAAGTTGTTGGTGTATTTGGGCTATTTAATAAGGAAAACTGAGTACATTTTAATCAAGGCAACCCCAAAAACATCAACACACATTTATAAGGTCCCATGGAAACTGACTGATTGACTAATAATGACTATGTAAAATAACATTTTGATTGTTGGGCTCAGCTTTTTCAACATTTTATGATTTCACTACAAACTTCAAAGTGTGGTTTGTGATGTTCAAAGAACAAATGATAATTGTTGGTTAAATTTGCAGCTAGGTTTGTTGAGCTCCCTTTTCTATTTCTATCTGCAGAATAGAGTTTTAACTTACAATGTGTGCCTTCTGTAGATAATTCAAGCATGTCCAAGCTGTGGCCTGGGGGCCAAACATGAACCTTGGACCTATTTTTCTTGGATATCAGACTTGCTGGTAAGTGAGTACAGTTTATAAAAGTATACATTTTGAATTTTGAACCATCAAACTCTAAATAACAAATGCTACATCATCGTAAAATAATGTTCAATGTCTTAATCAAAGTGTTATCAAAACTATTAACTACTACAGAAGCCACAGACGTTTAAGAAAAACTTTGGAAATACCGACTGAAACAAGTACACCTGCTCCACCTGGACCTGACTGTGACATAATGCAGTGGTTCCCAAACTTTTCAGACCTGGACCCACAAAATAACAATGTAACCAACTTGCGACCCCCACAGCAAAGAAAATGGATGTCTTTGGAAATTTAGAAAATTGTAAAACCATTTACATTGGGCTACAATGCATTTATTTACCAAAATCCAATCAAGCCTGTTGCGAAAGTTGTAAAACATATTTGTAAAATTACATCTTGAAATCATCCTGCGACTTCCAGATTCTGCTTCGCCCACTCCTACGCAGCAACAGCTGGGAAATCGTCCCCAATTTTTATTTGGTTTAATCCACTGACCAAGACGGGACGGCACACAGAACTATTTGTGAAGGGACGCGGCCGCCAGTAGAAGGTGCTGTTTCTCCTGATATAGCTTGACCTGTTAACTGTACATTAGCTTGCATGCGTCCTGCGGCGCTGATGAAGGATCTAACCCTAACCCTTTTGAATTTATTTCATTTTTTTCTCGGCAAATGTCGCCCCTTGGCAAATGCTGTCCTGGGCTGCTGCCCACCTTTCCCACCCCAAAAACTGACACAGCTGTGATGTGTCCCCACCTGGACCTGACTGTGACGTGTCTCCAGACCTGAACCTGACTGTGATGTGTCTCCAGACTATAACTGACTGTGATGTGTCTCCACCTGGACCTGACTGTGACGTGTCTCTAGACCTGGACCTGACTGTGACGTGTCTCCAGACCTGGACCTGACTGTGACGTGTCTCCAGACCTGGACCTGACTGTGACGTGTCTCCACCTGGACCTGACTGTGATGTGTCTCCAGACCTGGACCTGACTGTGACGTGTCTCTAGACCTGGACCTGACTGTGACGTGTCTCCACCTGGACCTGACTGTGATGTGTCTCCAGACCTGGACCTGACTGTGACGTGTCTCCACCTGGACCTGACTGTGATGTGTCTCCAGACCTGGACCTGACTGTGACGTGTCTCCAGACCTGGACCTGACTGTGATGTGTCTCCACCTGGATCTGACTGTGACATGTCTTCACCTGGACCTGACTGTGACGTGTCTCCACCTGGATCTGACTGTGACGTGTCTCCAGACCTGGACCTGACTGTGACGTGTCTCCAGACCTATACCTGACTGTGACGTGTCTCCAGACCTGGACCTGACTGTGGCGTGTCTCCAGACCTGGACCTGACTGTGACGTGTCTCCACCTGGATCTGACTGTGACATGTCTTCACCTGGACCTGACTGTGAAGTGTCTCCAGACCTGGACCCGACTGTGACATGTCTCCAGACCTGGACCTGACTGCGACATGTTTCTACTATTATCATTCATTTTTTACTCTTTGCCATGACATTTCTATCACCAATTTGAAAAACAGTGTCCAGATGGCAAACTTTCCAACACTTTCTTCCCAAAAAACAACACACTAACATTTGCATATCTGTTACTAACACCGCGTCTCATCCATCGCTCACATCCTCACGCTAGCTTTTGACTATTAGCCAGACAACATTAGGGAAATGCTTTTGTCTCGTGTAATTATCCGGGCTTGTAATAAAACAGTTAGCACTCTGCCGATGCGCCGCGCTCTCATTATGCTCTCGCCTCTTTGCACTATATTTCATAATCACCAATGGATTAAACAGGAGTGATCATAAGAGGGGCTGCAGGAGAACAATCACATCTCCTCTCAGGGATCTTTTTTTTTTTTTACAGTCGCAGTACTGTAAAAGCACCGCGCGCAAGTCAGTTATCCGAGATGTTATTGGTCTGGGGAATGGTAAAGCGCAGATAGGGAAAACTTCTGGAGTGAAGCCATTATTAGATACGCTAAAGCTAATTGAAATCTTTTGCCAAGTGATGTTGTTGCGCGGACCTAGTTTTCTGTCTTTGAGTTGGCGGTTGTGTAATTTAAAGATGGATACAGTCGGTAAAGAGTGTTATTTAAGGGCGTGGTCTGATGTTGGGGGAAGTCACGAGGGAAATTCGGTGTTAAGGTAATGAGAAGTGAAAGTTTTTTCCATTTTTAAAACGTTTTCTGGTGATTCAAGTGTATTTTTAGCAGAACTAATTCAAGTCGAGCCACAACCAAGATTTTTAATATGGTGTTTTAATATGTCAGAAAAGTAAGCACAAAGATGTTAAAACACGCCAGCATTTTACTCAAAGCTACTGTTAGCATTGTCAGATATATTTACGATTTTGGAGAGTTGGATCACTTTTTTCATCTCCGTGTCTTCGTGTCTTTATCTGACACGATATATTTCTTTAAGTTTACATTTGTAATTATTGCAGTGAGTGATAAAGCTGTTCTTCTGATGCACTTCCATGTTACGTTTCTCTTTCTGTTAGTAGGTGTTCCCTCTGATGCCAACTGTATCTATTGAGTGTGAGATTGTATAATGTGTGCATTAATTAGACTTGGTACAACCCAGGCTCAGATAGCTGCATCATAATTCAAATTAATTCAGTTCAGTTCAATTGAATTTATTTGTATAGCGCAAAATCACAACAGCAGTTATCTCAGAAGACTTCACGTGATTGTTGATTTAGCAAACCAAAATGTCAGACAGTCAAACAAGAGTGGAAGAGACATGACAATATGTCAATGCCCTCAGTGGGGTATTTTATTGAACAATAATCAATGTAAGAAAACCTGTGTAGTGAAATCTGTGGTGTTGAGGTGTTTGTAAGAAGGTGCAGCTGGCGTGGAGCAGGGCCTGGGTGAGCTGTTGGACATGCAGGTGTTCTGCAGGTGAAGGAGAGGGCGGATCTGTGTCCGCTCACAGACAGACTCAGGAGAAAGAGTCGACAGCAGAAGGGCTGCATAGCGGACCGTAACAAGACTAATGCTCTACAAGGTTAAGGTTAAGGTACACTTTATTGTCCTCGTAGGGAAATTTGTCCTCTGCATTTGACCCATCCTTCAATGCCTCTGAAGCATCTCCTCAGGAGCAGTGATCACTGGAGTGCAGCGCTCGGGACCCATCTCAGATGTTGTTGCTAGGCTTGGTCAGGACTACTGTAGCTGGAGGATATTACCCTAACATGCATGTTATTGGTTGGTGGGGGAAACTTGAGTGCCCGGAGGAAACCCACCTAACCCAAGCTTTTACTGTTCTGCCAAATGTTGTAAATATAATATATCAAACACGTTTCACAAATATAATAGTGTTTGTAAATATGTTTTATGATTTGCAAATATTCAAAATAAGTTAAATAAATGTATTTTAATTTTGCAAATACATGTTTTTCTTTACTTGTACAAATGCTTTTTTAAAAATCTGTAGTGATATACATGAAGTCTTCAACAAATATATGTCTTTGGTCTTGCAAATGAATGCATTTTCAACTGTAAAACATTTATTTAAATTGTACACATAAAATTGGGAAATGTAAAAAAACAAACACAAAAAAACAACACCCTACAGCTGCAAAAATAAAATAATTGCCTAATTTAAATTTTTTAAATAATAAAATGTTCAAATGTGTTTTCATACAGATGTATTTGTATTTGCAAATGCACAAAAACTATGTTTTTAAGACATAAGAATAGATTTTTGCAGAACATGTTACATTTATATGCAAAACCAGATATATTTACAGAACAGAACCGCGGTCAATCTGCCAAAAATCACGTGACAAGCCAAACTGCTCTGATGTAAAAGGTTTATGGGTTTATTCACTTCAGAAATCACATTTCATGACAAAATACAAAGAAGTTCAAACTTGGCTTTCACCTGGCCTCATGACATCTTTAAATTCTACCAGGTAAAACTGACCTATAGGGACATATTTCTTTATAAAGACCTGAAGGTGCGTCCATACAAGTATTGCAAAGAGATTTCACTCTGGAGGCTTTGAAGAACCACATGTTGCTCTAACGCTACAGGTTCCACACCTCTGAATGAGATTAATGAGCAGGTACATCAATGAACCTTTAGCAGTCACCTTTTATCTCTTTCTCTAAGTTCATCAGCTGTTTGACTCGTAACTCTGTGAATGCGTGCACGTGAACATTAAATGAAGACAGGCTGACGGCTTACAGAACCTTTGATTTAGCTCTAAATGAGTAATCAGGCACATGACTTAAGACACCGTGAGCTCTGAGCATATATAGCATCTGAATACAAATGACAGCTAATGTATGTGAGCGGAGGGGCTCGGTATAGATGTGTGCTGTGAGCGTAATGAGAAGGACGGAGCCGCTTTTGGAACATGAAACGCGGCGGACATCAAAGAAGACAGACGTGGATGGAAGTCAGCACCTCAGTGAGACGCAGGTAGTTACGGTTTGACGAGTTAATAGCATACATGTGTAATCAATTAGGCTAAATGTATCGAAAAGATGTAAAAGTGCGTTTGGCGTTCTTGGATTTGGATGGAGCTGGTACACCATGGCAGCGTTCAAAAATAAAAAGAAAGTTCTTCCACTCTAAGCTAGTTTTTATTTCAACAAGACACATATTCGCTGAGTTAGGACCACAAATAGCCAATGACTGTATATTTAATCGTCTAAACTAGCGCAACAAAAGAAACCTTGTAAAACATGAAGCTATTTATTCTGGCACTGGAGAGGGAACAGTGGGGAGCAGAGGACTGGGGACTGACATACTACAATTTGGAGTCATAAAAAGTTTGAATTTCAGTGAGGAAACCACAAAAAACATGCTATTTGTCTCGAAAAAGTTTCAGGGGTTAGTAATTTTGTCCAAAAAAAAATCCAGCCTGATGATCATTTTATCAACTGATACAGCATCAAGGCATCGCAAAAAAGGTCACAAGAAATGTCAATCTACATGTTTAAGCGTAGAAAAAAGTCATACAAAAACAGTATTGAAGGAGAATAAAGCTGTTTTCTTCCAGTGCAGAGCTGAGACGCATGAGATAAACCAGCAGAGCACAGTCATATGTAAGTCCCGGTCCCTTCTGCACATTTTGGATCACCGTGACCGCGCTCAGCCACAATAATGATGCTTCTGCCTGTTTTTTTCTGGTATGGTATGGACCTCCGTCACCATGTGGTTGAGGACAAACAGGAGGTTTTTTTGGGGTTAACGGCTAAGTTTAGGTCTGAAGTTGCAAAAATGGGTAAGTTTAGGTCTGAGGCTTGGAGTTGGTTAAGATTAGGATGAGGATTGTGTTAGTCTTACTGACATTTGCATTCACCATAGAATTGAACTGGGAAAGAAATACACACGCAAAAAATAGAAATTGCTTCAAACCAGACTGCTGACTTTACGATGATGAAAGCTAAAAACACAAACTCAATCAATAAAAAATTGCTATTTTTCCAGCTAAATCAAATAACAAAATAAAATGTATGGCATACAAACAAACAAAAAAAAAAAAAAAAAAAACATGGAACATTTTTCTGTGAACTTCTTGCACAATGTGTGATTCACTAAATAAACTGGGATAAGAAAGAAAAACAGTGCATCTGTTCCACCACACAAAAGTCCATTAAATGCTGCTTTGAATTGATAGATTAAAGTTCTTAGAAAAAATTGGAGGGAACCCCAAAACTGATTTTTGCTTAGGGCCCCAAAAGTTAGATCCGGCTCTGATTGTACTGTCATTATGAACCTGTTAGACTCATAGTATTGCAGAATAATTCACTTAACAAGCACTTACATAGAAATAAAGATGATACACTCTTGGTCCAACAACACTCATGGGATTATTTATGCTTCGTTCATCACCTTGCATTTAACATAGCTTAAAGATCCCAGCTGATCATTTGTTCCGATCTGTGCAGTGGCCCCGGGCTCCAGAGTGCTGTGCCGGGGAAGTCATTTGGGCCAAGCTCCACCTGATTCCATTTGACTCTTATGAACGATCATTGTTGTTTATTACTGTCCAAAGGCAATAAGCGCCGGTGCAGGAGTAAAGTAAATTAAGCCCCACTCACTCCAGTCCTATTCATCTGTTTGTATCATGGGCTTTTTATTAGCCCATCCAACAGGGCTCCGTAGGCCTGTGACCTTGTTGTGTTCAGACGTGGGCTTGGATACACACGTGAGGACAGTAATGGGGGTGTTTTTGCAGCTGGTTTTAGGAGGATGGAGGATTAAAGGTTTGGTATGTTTTAATTTTTTATGCAAAGGCGTATTTGCGGGTTTACGAGGTTCAAACAGGCGTTTGCGTCGCTATTTCGCTATGATTTGAAACTTGACTTGACTTGGGACTTGATTCAGACTTGTCTCTCTTTGACTTTGGATCTGACTTGGACTTGTCTCTCTTTAACTTGGACTTGACTTGAACTTGTCTCTTTTTGACTTGGTTCTTGACTTGGACTTTCTCTCTTTGACTTGGTTCTTGACTTGGACTTGTCTCTTCTTAACTTGGGACTTGACTTGGACTTGTCTCTTTTGACTTGGCTTGACTTGGACTTTCTCTCTTTGACTTGGACTTGTCTCTCTTTGACTTGACTTGTCTTTTGACTTGGACTTGTCTCTCTTTGACTTGGAACTTGACTTGGACTTGTTTCTTGACTTCTTTGACGTGGGACTTGGCATGAAGGTCCTTGACTTGACTTGATACTTCTCAAAAAGTAGGATCATTTTACTTCACACAAACAGTAACATATCCCTTTTCACTTGTTTGTGACCAGAACAACTGAGTGGGATGATTTCTACAAAATCATTGAAATTATATATATAAAAAAAAAAGATGCTATTCATAATTTGATAAGAGCTTAAGCTAACAAAAGAGCACTTAGACTCGACTTAGACTTGTAGGGCACTGACTTGTTGATTTGCTTGTGTGTCTTTCACTTGGGACTTGAGTCGGACTTGACTTGAACTTGTCTCTCTTTGACTTGGAAATTGATTTAGAATTCTCTCTTTTTTGACTTGGGACTTGATTCTAACTTGCCCCTCTTTAACTTGGTTCTTGACTTTTTTTTTTTTTTTTTTCTTGACTTGGACTTGTTTCTCTTTGACTTGGACTTGTCTCTCTTTGACTTGGACTTGATTGGACTTGTCTCTCTTTGACTTGGAGACTTGGTCTCTCTTTGACTTGGACTTGATTGGACTTGTCTCTCTTTGACTTGGATTTCTTGACTTGAACTTGTGGTTCTTGACTTAGACTTGTCTATCTTTGACTTGAGACTTGACTTGAACTTGTGTCTCTTTTACTTGGAACTTGACTTGGACTGTCTCTTTTTATTTGGACTTGACTAGACTTGTCTCTTTTACTTGGATTCTTGGACTTCTATGACTTGTCTCTCTTTGACTTGGACTTGACTTGGACTTGTCTCTCTTTGACTTGGAACTAGACTTGGACTTTCTCTTTTGACTTGGACTTGTCTCTCTTTGACTTGTTTCTTGACTTGGACTTGTTTCTCTTTGACTTAGAACTTGTCTTACACTTGTCTTCTTTGACTTAAACTGTCTAGACTTGTCTTTCTTTGACTTGGACTTGACTTGGACTTGTTCTCTTTGACTTGAGTCCCCGGTTAAAAAGAGACAACTTGACTCTGCATTGCCACTTCCGGATCAATCACGACTTGTCCATAGATTGGAGACTGATGTATGACAAAAAATCGTAATAATCAAGTTTAAACAGAGCCATTATAACTCAATATACATTCCATTGATCAGAAGTGTTTGGTGAGATACAGAGCTAAAATTCTGGAGAAACTTTACACACACTTTCCTTTAGTTTCCACAATCTAACACCATCAAACACTGACAAGCGGATCCATCCAATAAAGTCTTCCTGTTGTAAAACATGGCTGCTTTAATTTCCTATAAGTATCTTGCAACTATGGCACTATCTCTGCAATATTTGATCAACAATAGCTCCTTCCCCTTCCCCCATCTGCTGCCAAACGTCTCCGCGGTTCATAATTGCGGCCGTCCAAATTGCAATTTCGCTTGGATTTGTGTGGTACGGTCGGACGTATTACTGGTCCGTCGTGAGCGCTGAGATGGTGCGGCGCGTTTGTCAGTGTCATGTAGTAGATTAGCGCATACTAAGTGAGAGATTTCCATGTAAAAGGCAGCCAAAGGTCGTGTCCTCCGGATCAGGGGGGTTGGTGTTTAAGTCCGCGGTGAAGATTAGAGCCGTGACAGGGCCGTCTTGAAGGGTTTATTTATGCAGAGGTGCTAATGAGAGTTTAAAGGATTGTAGGGTTGGACCTGGGATGGTGTTTTGTTTCATCAGGTTCGTGCTAAATGAAATTCAAAGATAGAAGTGCAAATGAAAGGTTTCTTTATGTCATGTCTGGGCGATGTGGCAAAAGATTAATAGATGACTTGTAACACACGTCACTTCCTGTGCCGCCATCAGGGTGCCGCCTCATACTGGATAAAATGGACATTGAAATGAATGAGAAGTTATCGATGGTAAGCTTCAGAAACACCTCTAAAAACTACGAAGGTTAAAGGTGGGCTAACTTTTTAGTTGTAAATTAGTACACTTTGTGCTTTCCACTAAAAAATATATAGTAAAAATGAGAAGTAACAATTCTGCACCATGTTGTTTCAGCCTCTCTTTATTCAGATTTCAGATTCTGTTTTTGATGTTTCAGAAGCTTAAAAAATACTAAACACTACCCTGCACCGGCGGTTTTATGAACTCATAGAAATTTGAATACTTTTTTTTTCCAGAAATGTAATTCAACGGAACAACTTAAACATAATAATGACTTTTAGGGCTGTCCACACTTGTCCAAGCTCAGGCGTTTCAGCACAAACATTTGTCCTAAACCACACATCGTCCACACGAAGCTGGAGTTTTAGGACACTGAAAACCAAGATTTTTGAAACCAGGTCTCAGGGTGAAGAGATTTCAAAACTCCGGTTTAGTGTCTCCGCAGTTACGCTGTATCCAAATTTTTTTTTTTTCACGATGACATCATTGCACCCACGTCTCATTTGCAGAATCTACCCTTTATATGTTCACTGTGAAAATCTGTGTCTCATTTCACCGTAAACCACAGAAGACATAAAAAAAAAAAAAATCACTCACAATCTCCATTAAATCTGTATTAAGACGTTGTCAAAAGATTCCAAAGATTCTGAAGCATAAATCCACTTTTTGTGTCTCTTCTGTAGGTTTTGATCCATGTTGTTCATTCAGAATGTTGTAGTATAAAGAGTTTTCTGCAAATTTTTTTTTTTTTTTTGTATAGAGCATTGGAACCTACGTCACTGCGCAATGCATTATGTTACGCGGCAGCCATGTTGCTCGGCAAAACAAACACGGCAGGAGGAGCCGAGCTATGCGTTTAGCTTTAAAATATGTTATTATAATTCATTTCTTTTTTTTTAAATGGCCAATCTGCCATGTTTGCATTTGGCTTTTAAAACCGATTACTGACATGTGTCGTGCAGGGACATAATTAGTCTCAGCATAGTAGATACGGCAGCATTGGACCTGTAGCCATCAGGATTAGCCATCAACAAACGCAAACTATGAACAAATGTGAGGCTTTTGGCTAATCCAGACCTATCGACTACATTTACGAGAGTTCAAAGCTTTAACTAAAGTAATTGTTAAGTGTGCAAACATTTCCGTGTTTTATTTGAAATGATGAGTAGCTCTAAACAGCTGCATCTGAGCTAAAGGCTAAGTGTGTTTGGTCTGAGTATCTAAAGACACTACATATCTCATGTACAGGTTATTCATGTGAAGACTGGATTAATAACTCATAAATATTAGGAAATCAACATTTTATTTATACATTTATTGACTTTTATGGGCAGTGACTTCACATTCATGTGTTTGTGATGGAGGACAAACGTTTCTATTCACATTAAATCATGTCATATTTGCAGCAGTCACAAAAAAACTCTTGGAGATAACCTGGGGCGTTTTTGAAGTTTTGTCGGTCCTTACGGCTGTAAATTAATCCTGCTCTGTGCTTTAGTTAGATCCAGCACAAGTCTTCCTAACGAGGCTTCCACAGAGAAAACTCGCCAAAATATAGTCATCTATCCACTCGAACATGTGACCTGACAGTGCAGTCAATCACACAGCAAGTTTTGGACAAATACATGATGATAAAAGGCACTTTACATGCTCCGGGGTTTGCACTTCCGAACGGCTTCCTAATGCGCCGCGCTTTGTTTTGCCGAGCAACATGGCGGCTTCAATCCCATCAGCCATTGCGGGGCGGATTTCGTGACGTCACCTTCCAAAGCTCTATTGCGTCATTTCTGCTTCCTGTCTGTGCAGTGTCACAGAGCCACACTCTGGTCAGAATCACATTACACCGGCTTCAGGCTGGTTTTACGATTCATGTGGACGCTGATAAATCCTAAGGCAGCTCCATGTTTACGCAGATCGTTTTTAAAACTATCCTCGTTTTGTCTTCGTGTGGACAAGGTCTTAGATACATGAGAAAAAACCCAACCTTCAAAATTAATAGGAGAATAAATAAATTGTCTAGTGATCAGCATTATTATTTTAAAAACAGAGGCAGAATAAGCTCTGCCACTCACTTGCATCAACTTCAAGAAAGAAAGATATAGAAAACAACTGGAACATGTTAAAAAAAAGTCAATTTTGCTCATATTTTTATGGTTGGTTTAGAAAAACAGACATATCCTGAACTGAAATTGCTTCTCTTAATGGACTCCTGAGGCTAACTCCTAACTTGTCCCACCAAAAGTATGAGATGCTTGAATAGCCAGACGTCATGTGGGTGGAAGAGTAGACAGAAAAAAAAAAAAGCAATTTTATTTAGAATGTTTCCTGAAAAGAAAGAGCATGCATCCATCCATCCACTCTGCTCTCTCTTTGCTTTGTGATTTTGTGTTACGCAACCAGACTGTGGTGGCTTTATGGACGGCCCTGAGGCTGAGAGAGGAGCAGAGGACCTCAACAGGTGGAGGGTCTGAGTGGAGAGGGACAGAGAGAGAGAGAGAGAGGAGAGAAATGAGAGAGTCAAACATCAAACAGACTCAACTTTTACAGCTCAAACCAATGTAAGCAGCTTACGTTAGCGTCTTTAGGCTAATGGCTTTTAACTAAGTGCTTTGTTTATTTAAGCTCAACAGTGTGTTCAAGCAGCTCTTTTATCATCTTTCATTTGTTTTTCGCAATGAATTGTAGTCTGTGTTCACCATTCTATGAAGATGAAAAACTATCCTGAATGTTACAGTTCTGTGCTAAAATATGAAAAAAAAAAACCAGACAGAATTTATCAAGAAAAAGCCAAGTAAACATGTGCTATTTCCTCTGTTCATCTGAGCTGTAGATAAACAATAATAACCTCATGTGTGTGTGTGTGTGTGAGAGAGACCGCTCCAGCTGTCGACCCTGGGAAACAGAGGAGCTCCCGGGGGCCCTTCCGTCAGCTCCCAGGGGCCCGGCGCTGTGGCTCTCGTGGCGTCTGTGTGCGGTTATCTGCGTGTGACTGTGATAAAGCAGAGCCCAGTCAGATGGGGCTCCGGTGGATGGATGCGAGGGCCAGAACCGTTTGTCATGGTGTGGGAGAATATGAAAAGTCGTAGGTCTGAAGTGTCGACTTTGAGCAGACCTGGGATCAGCTTTTAATCAGACCCCTGGTGTGTTTTTGAGGAACAGAAATGATGAAGGATAAGGCGCATTGGGCCACGAGAATAAATTTGTAACATTTCAAAACAAAAAAAATATTTAATGAGAATAGAGACTCTGTTTATATGATCAGCTGGCTTTCTTTTCAACCAGATTACAAACATTGTGAACTTAAAACACTATTGAGTAAGTTTAGAGCAGATGTTTGAGAATACTGAGGTTCAGACCTGGTTTGAAGGTGAGTACGCTTTCATTACCTGAAAAATCATGTTCTTTCGTTCTACTACTACTACTACTTTGCAAGCAGGCAACTGTCAGGGCAGTGTCACAGCAGAGCTATTTAACAGATAATTTGTTTCTTCTCATATTATTCTGTTTATTCTGTGAAACTGGAGCTTCATTTTGGTCCTTATTCGGTGCAAATCCGCCTTATTTTCATGGAGAAAAGGTTCAAAATGCACAATGAAATAAAACAGTGAAAATAACAGCTGCGCTAATCGCAAGAGACGGTGTGGTGTCGAAACAAGCTCCCCATCGAGACGTGCACCCCTCACTAGCTTTTGTGACTGTGCGTGACGTAGCAAGCTTCACGCGGTAAATAGTTTACGATTAATTCGAAGGTTAAGTTTAGGATTGGGGCTTGGGTGAGGGTTAGCAAAAGTAATAAGACAATAAAAAAAATATTACTGATTTTCTAGCACTAACTTTAAACAAGGGGGTTCCCATCTCAACGCTTTATATCCATGGAGAAAAGGTTCAAAATGACATAAACATGCGGAAATAACAGCGGCGCAAATCGCGAGAGACGGCGCAGCACGGAAATCTACAAAGTGATGTTTCCAGCTGTGGCTTTTGTTTGAATGTGACATAAAACAGACGTTTACACACTGCCCTGACACAAGTGTGTGCGGCAGTGTTTTCTCTGCTTTGATCACACAGGACAATCCTGAGTCTGACTGATGCAACTAAAGCCCAGTTTTACAGGGGCGGAGCTAAGGGCATCTGGGCTGGGGCCCCTAAAATTGGCCTATGGAGGGGGAGACTTTTTGATGGACTGACTTCTGTCTTTTAAAATTTAATAAAATTACATCACATAATACAAATATCACAACTAAAATTCACCAAAATGCAGGGAATTGCACAGAAATTAAAACAATCCCCCAGACCCCCCTGAATTATATCATAACCATGTTATATAGAAAACTATTTTTTAATGTAGTGCTTACAGTGTTGTGTTCATGTAATTCAATAAAAATGTACTTTGCTCCCTGGTGGTGGCAGTAGGTCGACTCCAGTGATTACACTAGACTTAATTTCAATCCGTCATCGTGATGGACAAGGTCCCAAAAAAAAAACGTCATGAGGGATTTTTATCCGTCATAATTTGTTCAGTAGATTATTGCTGCCTATGTTTTTGTAGCTGATATCTGACACGGAGACTGCACATAAGCGCACGGGTCATTAGACGTAAGATGCATTACAAAAAATGACTGAACTCAGCACAAAAAGTTTCTAAAGATATATAAAAGCATCTGCAAAAAAATTGAGTCAACATTAGTGTTTGTCTGGCAAGCAAATCTCCGTGAAACTGCAGCCTCCTGTTTACAGATTCATAGGTCACGTATTTACGCAGACTACAGCACCGTGCGCTCTGCAGCCGTCAGTCTACCGGCCTCCCTGACGGAACAGCAGCGAGCATGAATGGTATTGAAAGCAGCGTTTGTCCCTCGCTGCTTCCTCAATTTAAGAGAGCGGAGAGCGTGAGTGCGGTCGGGGTGCAGGTCACTAAATTAGTAGACTATATTTTCAATCCATCAAAATGACGGAGGCCTTGAAAATTTTCTGTCAAAGCAAAATACAATCGGTAAATGACGGAAAATTGTCAGTTAATGTAACCTCTGGTCGACTCATGGTGTGGCTCTTCATGGATGACAGCTGAACTATTTGGCTCTTAACCTTTGACCAGTTCGCCACCCTTAGATCATGTAACAGACAAGAACAGCACAAACATTACGCCAAACCTGACCACACACTTGCGTTTTCTCCTTCCTCTTCAAACAGTTACAATCTGATTATTATCTTTGTCGCAGGCTTCAAGAAAAAGGACATTTGGAGCGAGCCTCTGGGCCATTGCATCTGCGTGTGCCACTTCTTACTGTTCAGAAATTACCATAGAATGCGCACTCGTGGAAGCGTTGACAATGTTGATGGAGTGTTGGAGCGGCCATGTTTGTTTGTGGTGAGCTCAGATAACCTCACGACCCGCTCCACTCGGCAGGTCAAAGCAATCTGACACGTTCATCTGCACATGGAGGAGGAGAGAGAGTACACAAGGCACTTTGCACCGCTCACAATCGTTCAATGTTGGGAATTTGCACAGGATTTACCGGAAATCATAAGGTGTGGGCAATGTTTTGATAAAAATCAAATTGTGAGATTTTTGATTGAAGCCATGTGACGACATTTTATTTGGGATTGTAAGTTTAGACTTCAAGTTACTCACATGTGTAAGTTTAGGGCTGGGACTTGGGGTAAGTTAAGATTTACTCGTTAAACCCAAAGAAAATGCCCCTATGTGGCTTCAACCAGATTTGTGGTTATTTTTATGGTTTTTGTAGCATATTGACGTAAAAAGGTGTGCTTATCGTACGTTTTGAAATTTATTATATATCTATGTTTTCTTTGGAGACTGGACTGCATAGGACAAGGACAACCTATGGATTTTAATCAAGAATCTAACAAAAAGTCAGTACAGAGTAACTGTCAAGCAAACTGTGAAACACTTAAATGACACTCATAACATAACACGTGCTGCTACAAGGGCAAAGCGTAAGGCACTCGGACAAGCTTTTGAGAAATGGAGGAAACTGAACTGTGCTGGAGATCAATAATCTGATGATTATTTTGATGAGAAGGTAATACATGCTGCACTCATGTGGTCCTCGGGTGCTTGTGTTTCTGAGATGAGAGGTCGAGGTTCTGACCTAGTTTGCATTCATGTGCTTTTTACTTTAGAAAATCGGAATGTTGTTGTTAACCATAGTAAATAAATGACACAGCACTTTTAACAGATGTTAATAGACCTAACAGTGAGATCTGATGCTAGCCTGTCCAAAAACTTTAAACGTTAAAGGTTGTTAGTATTTATTTTCTAACTGATTTTCATCAGTCTCCATGTGTCAGTGACGTCAGGTGCAGAGCTCGGGCAGCTCCGTTTGTCCCGAGTTTCCAAGCTGTTTTTCTGAGATGCTTGAACGTTCATGTGCATTTTTCAACTCGGAACAACATTTTTCCGAGTTCCCGAGGACGACATGAACGCGACAACAGACACTCAATAGAGGTTATGCATGAAGATTTTCTTATTTGCTCCTCAACAGTTTTTATTTTGTTTTATTTATTTATTTATTTATTTTTTACAATTTTTTTGTGGCAACAGCTTGTTTGCAAACGAAAGTTGGTGGTTTATGCCATTTATACTGTAACAAACCAAATGTGTGTGACCTCAGTGTCTGTGATAAATGTGAGAGAAGTCTTGTTGTTTATCTGCTTTTCTACCACTGGTTGCCTGATTTTTTCCTTTTTATTCATTTACAAACCCAGTATCAACAGAGTTGTAAAGCAGTTAAAGCAGTCAGCATCTGCATTTTCATACCAATAACTTTGTCTTCTTACCTCAGAAAACATTATGTAGAAAATAACAATGTGTCATCAAGAGATTTGATGAGGTTCATCTTCAGGTTCATCTTCAGTTGAGCAAGTAATTAAGATTAACTTTGCCACTATCCAGTGCTTAATTTGTAACTCAAACGTTGCCGGAACAAAATGTGGGTTTTGGACCGGGCTCCAGACAAGGTCGAACCTTTACCGGAGCGCACACAATAGTGAACATAGAGGCTTAGAAATGCTAAAATACAACCCAACTGTCCATCCTACTCGATGTTAAACGATATAAAAGTAATTATGTCTGTGTTACAGGTTTTTTGACACGTCACACAGAGCAACAAGTTGCCCTCCCACACACGTTCGTCCTGCAGCTCAGCACTGCCTCTGCATCATATCTGACTCTCCACAAGTCACAACAACAACGCAGGACAAACCGCTTTTACACAGGAGACACAGGTCACAAACAGCCTTTACACGGGTCTCATACATCAAACGTGACGCTAAAATACACATTAAAGTAACACAGTAAACTTAGTTGCACTTACGAGAAACTAGGACCGCTACATCCGGCTGGTTCTCTCCTCTTTATCGTCCCGTACACTCCAAACACATGTGACACTCCCGCTGCTTTTAATCCATCAAAACGAGTCGCAAATAACAACAAATATTCACAAAATCCACTTAGACGCATATTTCCTGTTTTAGAAGGAGATACAAGAGCGGGGCTCGCCTGGAACCAATGAAAAGTCTTAAACCCGCCTGCGCTGCTTCTGATTGGTCAAATTTCCTGTCAGTTCCGCTTTTAACCAATTACAGTCTGACTCCGTTTCCCCCACAAATAAGCCTGTTCACTGTTCACTGTGAATGAGATGAGAGACGGGAGAGGAGCAGAGCCGCGTCTCGTAGAAGAAAGACAAAAAGAAAGCGTTACCGGAGCAGACAAAACTGATGCCGGAATGCCCCATGAGAGTTCCCGGATCTTATTCCGGCCTGTTCCGGCTCAAATTAAGCCCTGCCACTATCGCAACGCACCTTTAAAGTTACTTGATATACTTAAAGGCGCTATTCCTAATTTGTTACAGTAAAATAACTAGGACTGTCTGTCACTTTAATCATATTTTGCGTTAACTCACAACAATTTTAACAGCTATCATTTTTTGTCTGACCGTGGATGTGTGTTTGTTTATCTCGACTCCATCCGCGTGCAGCTCGATCAGCCAATGAGGAGGCTGTTCTTATGAGACTTGGGTGTTGCTACCTTCCCATGCCTCATAAAGTCGAGATCCGTGGTCACTAAATGCAATGTTTGTCCACTTAAGTTGTTGAAATATCAAATCGAATGTCAAAACTTTGGCAAAAACTTCAAAGCTGGCCACGTCAAGGTTCCGCTAGTTCTGACCAACACTTCCTTTGGCTCCTACACAATAAAAGCCTCATAATCTCCAGCTGCAGAAAGCACTTTATTGTAAAAAGCAGCTCAATACAACAATTTGGCAAAAATGTTCGGGGAAAAACCTCATAACATTAATTGTAGAATGTGTTACTATTTGAGGTAATAAAATAAAAACATAATAAACAGGAATGAAAGTAAACCATTAACTCTGCGAGCACTTTTTACTATAAAACTGCACAGAGGCTTGTTGAATTGGGCTGAACAAAAACTTCCTGCCTGCCCAATCTACAGCTGCTGAAGTGCGCTTTGTCGCTGTCCGGTGCTGAACTCAACCCTGAAGTCCCAGAGGAGCTGTCCGGTGCTGATCCGGACAGTGACATCGCTGTTCTCTCTGCGGCTTCAGTTTAGATTCACAGATACTCTCAAATCTACTTTTTTTTTTTTTTTTTTTTTTTTTACATTTATCTGCCTCGTTGACACTGTGCAATTGATTTACTCTCACCTTGTTGTGTTCAGATGTGCTCTCTGTAACGCAATGCTAATGTTAGCGGCAGTAAAATATGCACACATCCATTATTTTACATCATACAAAGTGATAAAAAGGTAAATAAAAGTGGGTAAACAGATCAGGGAGCCACTATCGATGCTAATCAGAAATCATGACATCATCTCCAGGCGCAGAATTCACCACGAGCAGCAGGAGGCTTGACATTGTGTTGAATAATTTGTATAAGTATCATTCTTGCCAACGGTGTTTCTGCATTCGAAAACTGTTGAGGCAGAGAGGAGAAGTAACAGTGGTAACTAATGGCAACAAGCCTGAAATATAGCTTTTGGAGATTATTTTGGAGTCAAATGAAGCTGTAAATTATAGTGTTAATAATGTTAAAAACGAATCCATTTTGACTCGTTCAGTTCTCTCGTTAGTGCCTGGAAAACTGTGAAGTCACTGTGCTGCGTTATTTGAGGATTGTAAATAGTCACCAACTAATGCGTGACTCCCAGCTCCGGTGTGGAGTGTCACGCACTTTAGGTCTGCTGCTGCACGAGGGCGGGGCTTATCACTAAATACTTGTGTAGCCTATAAACGTGATCGTATAGTTGAAAAGTCTCTTTTAATATAAATCTGACTTTTAATATGTGACACCAGTGGAATAAGCGTGTTGTTCCCTAAACACGTGATTCTGGACTCGCGTCATGATCAGTTTGTGACCAAACTAAACGTTCAGGTGCTTCATTCACAAATTCACCAAATTAACCAACTCGTGCTGTTTTCGCGCTTAGCATAAACGTTTCCAATCGTGTTCTCGCACTTCACAGTTTGTTTATGTGCGCGCGCGAGAAGAGAAACTGTCCTGAGACACGCGGTCTCCCCACGCGCTCACACGCACGCTCACGTGCGCAGCAGCCTTTGATGGCATCAGGTGATGCCACACTTGACGCGCACCATCCTGTTGATCCGTGTTGTGGGTGCCTTGAGCAGAAAGAGCGGCAGCGCACGGCCGTGGACTTTGTGGCGCGTGGAAGTTCGCTTTTGGAGATTGACGCATCCGCGCTCTCCTGTTTTTGACGCACGTTTTTTCAACAGGAGGATGAAGTCACCCTCGTGAGCCTCTCCATCACCAGCGCGTCCTCCAGTCACAGAGGAGCTCGAGCGCTGTGCCCATATGTTTAATGAAACAGTCTGATGTGTAAGTACCTCGAGCCAGTGACGCGTGGGCGACCGGCTGCGCGTTAAACACTGCGCTCCGCTCCAAGCTCCGCGCACTGCCTCCTTTTTCAACTTCTGTTACGCGCGAGGCGAAAAGAGAGGGAGAGAGAGAGAAAAGGAGAGAGAGAGGAGGAGCGCGCCCTGGAGAGTGTGTATGTGTGTGCGCACTGTCGCGCGCGCCCCGTGTTTTGATGTGATTTGTGACGGAATCCCCTTCTTCAGTCTCCAAGAAGCGGCGAGCAGCGCGGAGCATCAGCAGCAGAGCGCGGCAGGAGCAGCAGGAGGACGAAGAGGAGGCGGTAGAGGAGGCGGAAGCGGCACCGCGCGGACCTGTCTACAAGCTCTCACTGCGGAACGCCGCTGGAGATCTTCTGGAGCTTACATTTCCCAGCTTTCGCTCAGTGACGCGCGGAGACGCTCCTGCCGCTGGTTTTACGGAATATAACGCGAGCGCCAGTGCCAAGACAGACAGGTGGATTTACCGCGCGGGCTTTGGATGTATTCGGCTTCACGGACCTTGTGATTTGGGCACCGAATGGAGTAACAGGCTGCAATGTCACTCCACCTGGCCGCCAGGAGACATGTGTCACGGGAATGGGGTGAGTGCGTGCGTCTCTCTTTTCTCTCCAAAAGTCGCGCGAGCGGCAGCCTATTTTCAGGTTGACTTTGCGCTTTGGGCTCAAAGTGGAGCAGCGCCTCACAACCTGCTGCATGCCCCACATAACGCACCGGAGCCAGACTGGCGCCACAGGCTGATTTTAACGTTCTGATGTACCCCTCTCTCACGCACGCACACACACGCACGCGCACGCATTTGTCTCTTTTACTCCATTCTGGGCGCTCGTGTCCGTGTGCGCGCATCAGCCAATCTCCAACTGTTTATGAGGTCCCCAAATATAGCCACGGTGATGCTGCTGCTGCTGCTTGTGCTTCTGCCTACACGAGCTGCTCAAAATAAGCTTTATATAATGTCACACACAGTCAAGTGCGAGAACCAGGACGGAACAGGTACCAAAGCAAAACTAGACACGGAGAGGAGGAGAGAGAGAGAGAGAGAGAGAGAGAGGGAGAGAGAGAAAGAGAATTTGGCAAGGACGAAATCAAGGACTAAAGGACTCAATCTATAGAGAAGCGTAAAAAGATTCAACTGCGAGTGAACCAAGACTAAACCAGGTCTAATCCAGGACTAAATCTCAGGACTAACTCACAAACAAGCTTAAGCAAAAAGATGATTGAAGATGTAGTGATTACAATTCAGGTTTAAATTGGCTCTATAATCTGAGATTAAACAATGTAGTGCTAAAAAAATCGAACCAGGACTAAATGAGAACTAATCCAAGACAAAAAAACAACGTGGGACCAAAGCTAAATTTCATTGATAAAATCTTATATTTAATTAGTCAAAGTACAAAGTGAAACAGTCTCTTCAGAAATAAAGAGTCTTTAACAGATCCAGACTTAATAAAGAACCAGACTTAACTAAACCTGAACTTGATTTAGCTTAACCCGAGATTAAGACTGGATTTTAAGAGACCTGGGTTTAAAAGGCATTTTTTATTATTATTTTTTATATATATTTTAACCTAAATCTTTGACTCACTATATTAAAACCAAGAAAATAAAATAATAAAATAATAATAAGTAAAAATATAATCAAACAAATAATATTATAAAAATAAATACACATTTAAAATAATAAATACCTACTTAAAAAAAAAAAAAAAAAAAAAAAAAAAAAGATAAAATAATAGGCCTCCATAAAAATAAAAAATAATACAGTATAGGTCAAGTAGAAAAAAAAGATAATGCCCAAAAAAAAAAAAAAAAAAAAAAAAAAAAAAAAGACAATAAAAAATAATAATAAAAGTAAAATAAATAACTACATTAATTGAAAACAAACAAACAAACAAACAAAATTCAAAGTTTTTTTTTTTTTTTTACTTTTTACTCTCAGAAGTTATAGCTACAGTATTTAATTCCATTCACTCTTATGTTTAGTATATCTCTTCTTCTGAGCCTCAAAAAAAGCTTCATTTTGAAAGTTCCAGTTGTGTGACTACAAGCCCTAAGGTTTGTTGTCCTATCCAAGAGCTTTTCCACCTGAAATTAAGTTCAATACATCTGCTTATATTAGTGTGTCAAGCTAGGTTTGCTATCGCCCTATCTTTCCAGAACCCTAGTATAATCCCTGAAAATATCATATGAAGCTGTGTGCTGCTTGCAGACAATTATTGTAAATTCTCAATCATCAGATGTGAAGTTAAAGACACAGATTTAAAGATGCACTACGTAACTTTTCTGTTAGGAGACTGTTGCCATGGTGATAATATTGTTCGACCTGAAAGTACAACATTTAAACACAAAGCTTATTGCGTCAAGAGTTATTGAAGTTTGAGTGTTCTTGCTCAAATAAAGCTTGAAAACACACGCCTTTTCACAGACCTGACTTGTAACTTGGCTTGGTAATGCTACATACCGCTATAGGATTGTCAAAACTACATTTGTTGTTTAAAATGAGCAAAAACGTGACTCAGTTGTAAGCTAAACACAATGATTAGAAGTACTGTGTTGCGGCACAATAGTTATATAATATATCACATGGCGTTATGAAAACCTTGTGGCCTGGAATGGTTAGGTTTAGACAATTTACTCTTTCAGGGTTTCCACTCGAAGCCCAAACATGTATTCCAGAACATTCCCAAAGAGGATTTTAGGTTATCAGGACATCCATATTAGCATGTTTTAGATCATTCTGCAAAGTCTTTGGCAGCCTAATGTATAACACAACCATTAACATAGACAGAAAGACCCATAGCCATAAAAGGTGGGGTCTGGGGGTCCTCCCTCAGGAAAATTTGTCCCAAATGATGATATTTCCTGAATTCAGATGAATTCTGTCAGTCTGACCAAGTGGACAACATATTGGTGAATTAAACAATGAAAAAGAAGATTTTAGTGAAGGTAATAATACACTTGCCTGCAGGGGCGTAGCACCAAATTCTGGGCCCAGGTACAAACTTTGTTGATGGGCCCCTAATACAGAATCATGTATTTTGATTTAGTCCACTCATGTTCTTTTTCGACTCACTATAAAACAAGACATTTATTGGCTGTTTTTTGTCTCATTCAACATAAAGACAAGAATAAAATGGAATATGTTTTGAACATACACTAACATTTAGCTAAGTTCTTTCAAGCTATAAACTTGTCTAAATTAAGCCAAAAATATATTTAGAAAATCCTTGTGGCATTTCGGACACATTCTAATGTTGCTGGATTGAGAAGTTATATTGACAGTAATAAAAAAAAGTTTTGCATGTTTATTGAACTGATCCTTTTGTGTCAAACCCTGGCTGTTTGTTCACTAAAATCTGCAAACTATGGCTTATAAGATTATAATCTCTTGCTGTTATATTTGTTAATAATTTCCCCATTTAAAATTCCTCTTTGTTTTTGTCCAAAGTCAGTTTGCTTTGCTGATATCACAATTAATTACATTTATAGGAAGATAAATGAAATCTATTAAAAGCAAATCTGACATTCTTTTGGGGCCCTTTTCCTGCCCTGGGCCCCGGGGAACTATTTACCCCCCCAGTCCGACACCCCTGCTTGCCTGGGATCCAGAGCCCAGGTTTCAGCAAACCGCGAAGAGTGGATCTGATCACCACGCCCCCCACCTGCCTTTGTGATCAAATCTACATCGTACCGGCCAATCAGATTAGTTTATTTGTGTGACGCACATGAAACAAAGAAGCTGATTGGTCGTCTGTCATTTAGACCAAAATCTAACTTCACTCACCGAACATTAAAATTGATTTTTTTCTTTGATCGTTGATTCTGCAGAAATCTGTGATGTTTTTCAGTTCCACGTGATATTCTTTAATGTATTTTTGTTGTCGGAAGCATGTTTTCAGAGGATGCGTGTCTCTGATTGGCTAATTAATCTGTAAATCACGACTACAGAAATGTTAGAATAAGGGACACGGTGGCCAGACGATATATATTTTATACATTGTCTAAAATATATATTGGTCTAAAATGCAAACAGAAACTTTTAGAGCACAAACACCTGACTGGACTTTTTGAGGCTGTGTGGTTTTTCTCTCCGACAATTGACCCCTAACCCTACCTGTACAAACAAAACCAAAAAGGATTTCTGCTTAATTTTTCTTGGGTAAATATACAAAACAATACAGCTAATGGCCAGAAGTACACTAGTTTGAGCAATTCTTTGGTTTTGACAGTTCCTCTTCAAAAGTTGAGGGTAATTTAACTATAAGTGAGTTGTCGGGACTTAAATAAGTGTTAAAGTGCAGGAGGGACCTGGCATGTAAGGGTTAAACATGCTCAAGAACTTTTACATTTGGTATCTTATGTGTCAGCACAAATGACAGTCATGTGTTTCCCACATCAGGAATTGAGTTACAGGTCAATCTACATATATGCTGAAGCAGAAATGCTTAAAAATGAAGTCTGTATAATTTATGGATTTAAAAACAATGCAGAAAATGTCAGATCTACCTACGACATCAAAGATCAGGGACATTCAGGATTGTGTTTTCTGAGCCTCGGAGAGAAAAGTCGCCAAAATAAGTCAAGAATCACATACATTTTAGAACTTTTGTAGATGTTTAGTAGGCAGAAGGACATAGATGATTCAGTATAAATAAATAAATTAGCAAATCGGTGTATAGCCACACTTTTTCCATTTTTCGTTCTCAAACAAGTGCCACTTGTTTTACGCAATTCTCCTCCACATGTTTAAAATCAGCTGCTTCTGGAGGTCGTCTTTCTTTTCAAACAGATTACAGGCAAAATGTCTTGGACTAAAAACATTGTTGAGTAAGTTTGGAGCAGATATTTGATCTTTAAAATGAAGAAAAGACAATCCTACTGGACTAGGACTCTGAGAACGAACATGCAGAAAAGAAAAAACGAAATTTCCTCTTGTGTGAGTGAGACAAAAGTGTCAGAGTAAGTCAGACTACAATATTTCTTCATGTTTGGAGGGTTCAATATAATCTCTGCTCCACGAAAGAGGCTGAATCTAAAAAATCTGCATCAGAAAGTAGAAAAGTGCTGCTGCATCCTCGTCTGTAACACAGCTTTTGTTGATTTAAAGATGAAAAAGACACTCGTCCTCATTGTTTTAATCATGTAAACCTTATTGTTTTGTACTCAAGAGGCATTATTTTAGTGGAGTAGCTCATATTATTTTACCAAAAAGTAGAGCAGATGAAAATAACACTGACATGAAGTTTCATTTTTTAAAAAGGACGTTATCTCCAAAGTTTCTCATCAAACCCTGAAATCTAATGAAAGCAAGTCATTTCAAATGCCTATAAAAAGAGAATGGATTATTGTAGAATAACAATTCTTTTTTTTAAATGAAAGTAGACACTTGTAGATTTCATTTGATGTACAACATGTAATGATTCCAATTGCACAAAAGTTTTTTGTGGAGGTGTGAATATTGTTTAAAATGAGCAAAAAAGACTAATAGGGAAGGAGGGTCAAAGTGAGAATAGGGTTGGCACTGAAAGAGTTAATGACAATGTCAAAGACGCTTGAACCAGATTCTAGCTTTTACAGCTAGAGTAATTTAAATTTGTAGTCCTGTTACCATGTCGGCTATCATTGTGTTAAAGGCGCTGTATTTAAATTGTTTTGTACACTTGTGGAGCTCAGAATGCTGAGCTCCACAAGTGTACTACTATTGTAGGGTTGAATTTTAGTCACAAATGTTGATGTAGCAGCATAATTTTAGTGATAAACTTAGTGATGGCTCCTGACAATTTTTTTTTTTCAGGAGTCACTTTCATTGGCTATGGTCAATAGATAGCCAATCAAAGCCCAATGTTCACACCTATTCAGAGGTTCCCAAGCTTTTCAGCCTGGGACACTCAAAATAACCATGCAACTAACTCACGACCCCCACAGTAAAGAATATATACTTTTGTAATAATTTAATTTTACGAAACCATTTATGTCATAATTGTAAAAATACATTCTGGACCCCAGATTTTGCTTCGCGACCCCCGAAGGGTCCCGACCCCCACTTTAGGAACCACTGGTCTAATTAACCATTATAATATAATTTCACACCACTAGGTGGCATTGACATGCAATTAAATTGAAAGTGGCCAACTTGTGTCATTAAAACATGATTATGCATTTTCCCACCTTGTTGTAAAGGGTCTGATGTTTAAATTTGGTCTCGGAGTTAAAAACAGCTTGTTTGAGTGCCGAATATTCTGAGTTTTCTGCTTGACCGACTGACACATGAACGTGCCTTGCCTCGTCACACACACATATATATATACAATGTATATACGTGATGGCAGAGCGTTACATCACGTGCAAGCATCCGTAGGTCCCATTAGTTTGCATTGTAGGGCTGAAACTTATATTAGAAAAAACATTTGATTCAATGGAAGAAGCAGGTGTGATTTAATACCAGCCTGAGAGCTGACCAAAAGAGGCAGGACTATATACTGGCTGAATGATGAAAATAAGCTCTTTTTATTGGCACCTATTGCTCTAATGTTGTTGTCAGCTAACTACAAGAGTTTATCACTGTGCAAAAACAAAAGTTATGCTACATACATTTGTGAATGAGATTTGACCCAACGGCCCTTAAAAGTGAAAAAACGTTGAGAAAAACACTGTCTCAAGCTTCAGGAGACAGACGTCTGTCAGACCGGATCAGACCTGATCCAAACAGCTGCTACTGTCTTGTTATGTTGTTTTATTCAAAGAAGTTTCCCCAGCTAACCAAATGGACAGTGTCTCGTTCTACCAGTCACATGCCCAGTAGAGCAGAAAGTGACATCGACTGATAATCCTCTGTAAATCTGTGGAAAACTATTATAAAGACAACCTTCTTTGTAAAATCTACTTTCCTGAGTCAGTGGACCTGGTATATTGTGTTTTACAGTGAACAAAATGTACTTCTGCTACAGCTGTATGACACATAGAAACACAACAGGGCTCCGTGGTTTAATGAAATAATGAAAGTCCAAAGTCATGGCGTCTTGTCATACTTCCCCTTTAACCGCTTCTCTTTCTATCCAATCCCCTGCTCTGACCCCTCCTGCTCTCTGTTTTCCACATGTGAGGGGCCCGTCTGCAGCCTCTGGGGGCCCCTCTGCTCTGGCTTTGACCGTTCTTCTTCCTCCTCCCCCTCCGCTCGGATAAATCTATAGAAAAGTGTCCGTTCTAGAAGGAAAAAGAAAAAGTCCATTCATTTTTCAATCTTTAGGCCAAATACTCACACACATTACATTTAGTTATTCAAAAGGATTTTCTTCATACTTCTAGCATATTTTCACTTTGGTGATTTCAATTATTAACTTGATCCATTTACTTTTACATGGCGATTTTTGTGGCATTTTTTTTTTCCTTAATCTTAAAACAACATCCACAATATTCTCTAAAATTGGATATATTGCCCAGCGTTCACCCATGTCATTATAATTTATTAACATTATGAAAAAAAAATCAATGGTAACAACAGTAACAAGTCTGAAATGAGGCTTTTGGAGTTTGTCTTTGTCATTTCAAAAAGCTGTAAATGACATTAACACGATAATACGACTGCCTTTTATTCTCTGCCCTGACTTTGTCTACGGTCAAATACATGCTGCAGTTTCACAGGTTCACCAGCAGAGGGGGGAATAGTGTGAGTACAAGAACACAGAGGAGGTCGTGTGTTCTTTTGTTGACTTTCAGACAGCGCAGTCAGCTAGGTTTACGTGATCAGTTGCATCTAAAGGTCCGGCTTTCTTTTCAAACACATTACAGGCAAAAAAAAAAACTTGGACTAACAAAAGGATATGAAAAAGATATTTTCTCTCTTGTGAGTGATCCAAAAGTGTCAGAGAAAAGTAAAACTACTGTGTTTCTTCATGTTTGAAGGGTTAAATATAATCTCTGCTCCATGACAGCAGGTTAATCTTTAAAGGGATTTTTTGTTTAGGTCACTTTCAGCTGTACTGTGCATACGCTATGCAGAAAGAGCTCTTTGTCTGGTTAGCTTTGGAAACTTATTTGAATAAAACAATGAAATGGACGAGAGCAGTTGTTTGGATCAGGTTTGAACCAGTCTGACAGACGTCTGTCTCCTGAAGCTTGAGACAGTGTTTTTTCACCTGAATGTAACTTTTAAGGGTCGTAGGGTTGAACTTCATTCACAACGTTGATTTAGCAGCAGAATCTATGTTTTCTCACAGTGATAAACTCTTGTAGTTAGCTGACAACGGAGCTTTTTCGAATTGCTTCCACTCTTCGTGGATGAGTGGAGACTTTTTCTGGAGGCGGGGTGCACGTGCATCGCCCGTGTTCAGAAACAAAAAATCCCTCTATAGAATCTGCATCAGAAAGTAAAAAACTGCTGTTTTGCCTTCTCGTCTGTAACACAGCTTTTGTTGGTTTAAAGATGAAAAAGACACTCGTCTTCATTGCATTAATCATGTAAACCTTGTATTTTGATCCTAAAGATATTTTTGCAGTGTAGCTCATATTTCACTAAAAAGTAGAACAGACACAAACACCAACATGAAGTTTGAGTTACAAAAGTCTGTTTCTCCTCTTGCCTATAAAAGGAAACAGATTGATGCAGAATAACAAAAAAAAAAAAAAAAAATAGAAAGTCGACACTTGTAGGTCTCATTTGATGTAGAACATGATTCTAGTTGCACAAAATTTTCTGTGAAGCTGTGAAGATTGTTTAAAATGAGCAAAAGGAAGGAGGGTCAAAGTGAGAACAGGGCTTTTGTCCACGACTGAAGCTCATTCTCTCATGTCATTGTCACAAACATCTGAAATCGTCGCTTCAACTTTAGCTTGTGCTGTTATTACACCATAAATTATTCAAAGGCTGATTTGAGACACGTTTGGTTTTCTTCTCACACTACTCTCTTTCTCTGTTTACTCAATAGATTTATTAAACCTGAAATCAGAACAAAGATTATGTGTTGTTTTTAACAATGGCTAAATCATTCTCCAAACAAAAACTTGATTTGTAGCTAAAGTATTGACTCAGTTCGTTTTCCTGAGGGAATCTACTTTTTTGTGTCAGTATGGAGTTTTGTCAACCCGGGGAAAAGCTCTGACTTTCTTCTGTTTTTGATAATGTGTCCAAATCTACCTCCACTTCCATACTTCTTACTTCCACATGCTTTAAGAACTGCTACCTATGCTACATTAGTGAGGCAAAAGATTGTTCTTCTTTTAAGCCAAATTTTCCTTTAACCAGCCAGAACGACTTGAAACCAGTGAAATCTCTTACATTTCACAAGCATTTAAATCTTATGCAGTTAAAACAGCCATAATCTGGATTAAAATTCTGATTCCAAGTCACTTTAAGCAAGTCTAGATACGTATAGTTTTTGCAGTGTAGTCTAAACAATAACACAAAATTTAACTGATTTGTCCCACAATCAAGTGAGTAAGACTGAGTTGTTGTCCTTTTTGCTTTTTTTTTGTTCAGTTGAAATTAATTCTTCATTTTTTCTGTTGCAACAAGCAATCAGGCAGTTTAAACAAGGCTAAAACATTAGCTGTAGCTGCAAAATTTGGCTATTTCAAGGCTTGAATGTTTCTAATGATGGTGTGTGTAGTTTCAAAACAAGTATGTAGTTTTTTATAATGTGCATGCGGATTTGTGTGTAAATGAAGTAAAACACAACTCCACACTTGTTTTGGATGAGGAAACAAATGTACATAATATAGGCACTTTAACTCCAATAGGATTAAGCCGAACTTTGTCCAGATTTTTCTCAGCCCAATATATGCAGTTTTAGTCGATTTAAATGGCCTGTTTTATGTACATTTGTTTCCATTTTATAATCTTTGCGTTTTTCTTCATTTACACAGTCCTGCCTGTTATAAAGGCTGGATTCTTTTGTCAGTTGTGTGAGTGAACATCAGCTCAAGTTTGCGTTTCCTTCAAACACAATGATCAAAAACATGACTGAACTAGGATCATATAGATCACTTTCCCATCTACTGTGCATGCGTTAAGTAGAAAGAGCTCCTCTCCATCTGCTTACATGGGGAAACTTCTTTGAATAAAACAACAAAACAGGACAAGAGCAGCTGTTTGGATCAGGTCTGAACCGGTCTGACAGACGTCTGTCTCATGAAGCTTAAGACAGTGTTTTCCTCTGTGTTTTTTCACTCACCTTCTCATTCCGGCTGCCCATCGAAGGGACGTCCCAGTTTTTCTTTAAAATTCCATTTTGTTCTGTATCTGAAAAAAAGCACACTATGAAGCACCTGGAAAGGTTAAATATAAAAATACCATTGCATCCCTTTTATTTAGAGCAAATACCAGCCTTTCTGGGATGATCCAGACTCACTTTTCAACTGTAAACTTCCAAACAAAAAAATGTCCCCAAAATTTCAAATATTTTAATAGGACTTTTGCATTGGCTCTGTCTAGATTTTTGTGAGTAATTTTTGGTCCCTAAAACTAATTTTTACCTCAATTACTTACAGCTTTTACAGAGGAATGGTCAAAACCCAAAATTTGCCAAATCTAGCCTCTGTCTCAGCTGTAATACCAGCTTTACCAATCTACATATCCACCAAAAAAAAAAAAAAAAAAATGTAGGCGGAATTTATTATCAGGTTTTTTCTTTTGCTTGGAGAAAGTCCTCACTTCTGATGAGAGCCTGTTGGACATCAGAAGTAAAACTACAGAGACACAGCTTTAAAAAGACTGTGCTCCAAAGAATCAGAAACGGTTTCAGTTTTAAATTTAGACGATTTTTGTCAGACGTGTGAGGGAAAATAGGCTGAGAATGAGAAGTGGTCGTAGGGTTGAATTTCATTGACAAATGTTGATTTAGCAGCATCACTTTTGTTTGTGATAAAAGTGATAAACTCTTGTAGTTAGGTGACAACAGAGCTTTTTTCGATTTGTTTCCACTGTTTGTGACTATTGTGTGTATTTCTGCAGGCAGAAAGCGCACATCGCCCGTGTTGAGAAACAAAAAATCCCTCTGTAGCGTCATTGAAGATGAGAGACCTGGCAAATTATATTTAGACATTGTTTTTAGACATTTTGAAATGATAGATTTGATTATTGCAATACAAAAAGTACACTTTTTTGTTCACGATGACATTTGGGAGTCATGAAATAAGCCTTTCTGATCAGAATTTGGAATATTTATCAACTAGTTCAGAAGAGAACTAGTCAGAACTAGTTTGGAGTCCTCCAGAAAAATGTGAACACTAGATGCAATTTCCCTAAAATAATTAATGTATGTGTCATTTTACCTACAATATATGATTACACTCAGCAATTCTGGTCCAACTTGTGCTCTCTCTCTCTCTCTCTCTCTGCTCCTGCCGTTCTCTCTCTCTTTCTCTCTATCTGCTCCACCACTGCTCTCTCTCTCTCTCTCTGCTCCTGCTGTTCTCTCTCTCTCTCTCTCTCTGCTCCTACTATTCTCTCTCTCTCTCTGCTCCTGCTGTTCTCTCTCTCTTCCTCTCTCTCTGCTCCACCACTGCTCTCTCTCTCTCTCTCTGCTCCTGCCGTTCTCTCTCTCTTTCTCTCTATCTGCTCCACCCACTGCTCTCTCTTTCTCTTTTTGCTTCTGCCGTTCTCTCTCTTTCTCTCTCTCTGCTCCTGCTGTTCTCTCTCTCTTTCTGCTTCTGCCGTTCTCTCTCTCTGCTCCTGCCGTTTCTCTCTCTCTTCCTCTCTCTCTGCTCCACCCACTGCTCTCTCTCTCTCTTTCTGCTTCTGCCGTTCTCTCTCACTTTCTCTCTCTCTGCTCCTGCGTTCTCTCTCTCTTCTTCTCTCTGCTCCTGCTGTTCTCTCTCTCTCTCTTTCTGCTCCTGCCGTTCTCTCTCTCTCCCTCTCTCTGCTCCTGCTGTTCTCTCTCTCTCTCTTTCTGCTCCTGCCGTTCTCTCTCTCTTCTCTCTCTGCTCCTGCCGTTCTCTCTCTCTCTTCCTCTCTCTCTGCTCCACCCACTGCTCTCTCTCTCTCTCTCTCTCTGCTTCTGCCGTTCTCTCTCTCTTTCTCTCTCTCTGCTCCTGCTGTTCTCTCTCTCTCTCTCTTTCTGCTTCTGCCGTTCTCTCTCACTTTCTCTCTCTCTGCTCCTGCTGTTCTCTCTCTCTCTCTTTCTGCTCCTGCCGTTCTCTCTCTCTCTCTCTCTGCTCCTGCTGTTCTCTCTCTCTCTCTCTCTCTGCTCCTGCTGTTCTCTCTCTCTTTCTCTCTCTCTGCTCCTGCTGTTCTCTCTCTCTCTCTTTCTGCTCCTGCCGTTCTCTCTCTCTCTCTCTCTGCTCCTGCTGTTCTCTCTCTCTCTCTCTCTCTGCTCCTGCTGTTCTCTCTCTCTCTCTCTGCTCCTACCATTCTCTCTCTCTCTCTGCTCCTGCCGTTCTCTCTCTCTCTCTGCTCCTGCCGTTCTCTCTCTCTCTCTTTCTGCTCCTGCTGTTCTCTCTCTCTCTCTCTCTGCTCCTGCTGTTCTCCTCTCTCTCTCTCTCTGCTCCTACCATTCTCTCTCTCTCTCTGCTCCTGCCGTTCTCTCTCTCTCTCTCTCTCTGCTCCTGCCGTTCTCTCTCTTCCTCTCTCTCTGCTCCACCCACTGCTCTCTCTCTCTCTGCTCCTGCTGTTCTCTCTCTCTGCTCCTGCCGTTCTCTCTCTCTCTGCTCCTGCCATTCTCTCTCTCTCTCTGCTCCTGCCGTTCTCTCTCTCTTCCTCTCTCTCTGCTCCATCCACTGCTCTCTCTCTCTCTGCTCCTGCCGTTCTCTCTCTCTGCTCCTGCCGTTCTCTCTCTCTGCTCCTGCCGTTCTCTCCCTCTCTCTCTCTCTGCTCCTACCGTTCTCTCTCTCTTCCTCTCTCTTTCTACTTTCCCCCATTCTTCTCCCTCTCTTTCTATCTTTAATTCATCTAAATACCTTTTGCACTGTGAGCAGACTCGCCACTTCTCAGATCTGACTTGTAACTTGCCATGTTCATATTGGTCTATAGACATACAGTATTTCTCAAACACTTGAAGATGAAATGTAAAAAAAGAAAAATGCTGGTTACCATGGAAATTGTCTGTTTGCTGTCATAGCGATGCATTAGCCAAAACAATGCCATAAAATAGTCTTGGATACACTTGATGAACTAGTGAGTCACCACTGGGAAATCAGAATATCACTCTTTCTCTGTCTCCCTCTCTCCTCACCCTCTTTCTCTCTCTTGTTCTTTCTCTTTCGCTCTTCCCTTTGCAATTCTCCTTCTCTCTGGTCTTTCTGTTTTTTTAACTTTCTCTCCCTTATACATTCTCTCTGTCTTTATCTCTCTCCTTCTCTCACTCCTTCCCTTTGTCTCCCTTTGTCTTTAACTCTTTTTCACTTTCTCTCCCTCACTCTCTCTCTGTCCTGCCCGTCTCTCTTTCTCTTTCTTTCCCTTCTCTTGCACACTCTCTGTTTTCTTTTTGCCCATCTCTTTCTAACTCTGTTCTTTTTATCTTTCTCTCTCTTTCTTCTTCTTGCCCACCTTTCTCTCTCTTTCTTGTCCGTCTCTTTCTCCTTCTCTTATTTGTCCATCCCTCTCGCTCTTACCCATCTCTTGCTCACGCTCTGTCCATCTTGCCCATCTCTCTCTCTCTCTCTCTCTCTCTCTCTTTCTCTTCCTCATTTCTCTCACCCTCTCTTTCTCCTTGCCATCTCCATCTCTTTCTTTCTTGCCTATTCTCTCTGTCTTTCTCTCTCTGCCCGTTTCTCTCTCTCTCTGTCTTTCTTTCTCTCTTGCCATTCACTCACTCTCTTCTCTCTCACTCTCCTTCTTGCTCCTCTCTCCCTCCTCTCTCACTTTTTCTTGCCCATCTCTCTCTCATTTTCTTTCCCACCCTCCTCTCCATTTTTTCTTGCTCATCTTTTCCCTTTCTTTCTCACTTCTGTCTTTCTCTCTTTTCCAACCATCTTTCTCGCTTTCTCACTCTTTTTTTTTGCACATCTCTCTCTCTCTCTTTCTCTCTCTCTTTCTCTTTCTCTGCTTCTGGCCCATCTTTATCTTTTCTCACGCCCATGCTCTTCTGCTTCCACTTTCTCACCTCTTCTCTCTCTCTTCCCTCACTCACTCACTCACTCACTCCCTCACTCATTCATTCACTTTCTCTCTCTCTCTAATTTTCTTTCCCATCTTTTTCTTGCTCTTCTGTCTCTCTTTTTTCTCCCCATCTCTCTCTTTCCCCCATCTTTCTCTCTCTCTTTTTCTCGCTCATCTCTCTCTCTTTTACCCCATCTTTTTCTTTCTCTTTTTTCTTCCCTATCACTCTATCTCTCTCTCTTTCTGTCACTTCCATGCTTTTCTGTCTTCCACTTTCTCATCTCTTCTCTCCTCATTCACTCACTCACTTTCTCTCTCTCTTTCTTGATTCTTTCTTTCTTTCTTTCTTTCTTTCTTTCTTTCTTTCTTTCTTTCTTTCTTTCTCATCTCTTCTCTCCCCATTCCTTCACTCACTCACTTTCTCTCTCCCTGTCTCTCTCTCTTGGTCATCTCTCCCTCCTCTCTTTCTCTTTCTTGCCCATCTCGTTTTCTTTCTTGCTCATCTGTCTCTCTTTTTCTCCCCCGTCTCTCTCTCACTTCCACTTCCATGCTCTTCTGTCTCCCACTTTCTCTTCTCTCTCCTCACTCACTCACTTTCTCTCTCTCTCTCCGTCTCCGGCAGAAGCAATCTGAAGACGGCGGCCGCGCTCGGACTGTCGGCAGCGTGAGGGGGGGGCACCATGTCGGCCCCCCCAGCACTGGCCCCGCCCCCCAGCAGCCCCCAGCGCACTCGAGCCCGCCCCCCCGCTCACAGCCAGAGCCAGGCCACCGCCGCTGCCACTGCTGCTGACACCAAAGGTAAGACGGGGCCGGACGCTAGGAGGTGCTGCCGGCTCGATGGCTTAAACTCTGCTTACATTTTGGTTCGTTTGGGTTTGTTTTATGGTTTGCGCAGTGAGGTTTTTGGCAAGGTTTGGTTGTGATGCTTTTGCACCGTTGAAGATGTACTGTCCAATTTTCACGCGGTGTAAAAAGAAAGTGTTTAAATCTGTGCAGTTGGTATAAATACGTCAACATGTGGTTAATAGAGGATCTTTTTACGAACAGCAAAGTGATACTGGAGTGGGTCATCCGAGCAAAACCAGTCAGAGCTTGAGAACTAGCTTTAGTTTTTATTGAATTCAGACAGTCACCAGATAGTTTGTGAATTTACAGAATACTTTTTGGTGAGAAAGAGAAGTTTTTCATTTGCAATAAAGTTAGGCATCACAACTTAAAAAAAACAAAAAAAAAAAAAAAAAAAAAACAAGATGAAAACTAGATCAAACAGGGACAAAACAAAGATCCAGCAAAAGTACAATGACTTTAGCTAGAGCTGACACGTAGATATACAACAAAATGTCAAAAACATATTATAAGCATATTTTATACCTTTATTACTTCAATTTGTTACAAGAAAAGAAACGTAAATGTAAAAAAAAAAAAAAAAAAAAAAAAAAATGCAAATTTTGGTTGAAGCCACTTGTTGATCATTTTTGGGGTTTAACAGCTAAATCTTAACCTTCCCAAAGCTCCAGTCCTAAACTTACCCATTTTAGTAACTTGAAGCCTAAACTTATCCAAGTAAATCGTAACAAAATGTCACCACGTTCACTTCAACAAAAATGTGTGGTTATTTTGGCTTTTTGTAACATGTTGACGTAAAAAAGACATGAAAACGTGCCTGTCATAAGGTTTTTCACATTTCGTTGTATATCTACATTTTTTTCAAAGACTGTGTTGGTTTTTAAACAAGTAGTGGTACTTTTACAAATCTCTCCCAAAACCGGCCCAGTGTCCGTGACTGACGAAGTGTTGGAGCGAGGCCAATGAACGGACATTTTGAAGAGAGAGGATAGGATCGCTTCAAAGGCCTAGAGTCACAGTGAAATCAAAGACAAATCTAATCTGCTAGAGTAAACCGGTTCTGAAAGGTTTTTCATTTGCTTATTCAGTTGTTTTAGTATGTTTTTCCTCTGCATTAACAAGAGCTAATTCTGTTGTTTGGTTTACAACAGTTATTTTTGTAAATAATCGCTAACAATGGTGATGTATGATCAAGTTATTATAATTAGTTTAAGCTAAATCAGCTTGTGTCCTTCTACTGCTACGTTAATGTGTTTTTGCATTTTATTTGTCTCGTCACTGATCTCATGCATGAGTTTGTTTTGGTTCTGAGCCTCTCGTGCGTCACTTCTTGGTTTTGTTCCGTTGTGGGTCCATTTGCGTTCACAATACAAAGGAACCGCTCCAGGGCTCGATTCAACCGAACCAAGACCGACCTCTCCAACTGACAGGCAAACGAATCTTGATCAAAAGTGTCACCAGGAAGGTGGTTCTCTCACATTCAGTGTGGTCTGGTAACCTTGTGGTGCTGTTGCTGTCACTGCCTTTGATCACAACTCGAGCTTCGGGGGTTCCGGACAGAATCTGGAGAGTCAAAGCAGACAGTGTGTCGTCTGTGGGGCTGTGGTTGATTTTTAAGTCAACTAAGTAGCGATAGATTAGCTGACTAAAAGAGTTTAAAAGTCATTACGAATCTCAATAATCTAGTAAAGTAAAATAGCTTTGTATGTAAAATCCATAATCTCATTCAAATAATATTTCGACAAATAAAAAAAAGAAGGGCACATTATGTTTGATGAACCAGAACAAAGCAAGATTGAAGACTAACCAAAACTAAATTACAACCATAATACCTGAAGCTAAACCAATAATATGTGACTTGTTCAATGCAAATCTTGACTTCAGAGCTCCTGGAGAAGGTTGTTGTGATTTGGTGAGCGTCATACTCATCAAAAAATCCGTTTAAATAGCTAAAACGCTAGATTGCAAAGCCCTGACTGCTGGTTCCTCTGGGTCTCCATTAAAAGCTCAGTGGGGGCTCTTTAAGGCGCCTGACAGGCCTGTGGATGCAGCCCAGATCCGCACACGCTATAGTAGTTATGCATTAGAATATATTTTCAGATTTGGGAGCATCGCCATGGCAACAGTTGCAGCTCAGACGTTGCTTTTAGGGATGGCATTAGGAGTGTGCGCGCCAAATCGGATGCGTCGGTGAGAGTGTGGACTGGAGTGTGGTGGGAAGCAGAGGAAATGTGGAATGGTGAGAGGCTGAAATGTAGGTCTGGACTGTAGGATTTGAATTAGGTTGAAAGCTTAGACTATGTACTTGTTTTATTATGAATTGTTAGTGTCTAGTCTTCCAAACTGAGAATATTCTAAAGATTTTTTTTCTCATTACATTAAAAGTGTTGTTTATCTAATAAATAGGTTGCAATTTTGAAATCCATGCAGACTAATTTGACGTCAACAAAATGGTTCAATCTCCCCTTAAGATGTTTCTTTATCCATAGAGTTCCAGAGGTGTGGACTTGCAAGTCATGACTTGGACTTAAGCAAGACTTGAGTCACTCTTTTGATGACTTGAAGAAATAAACTTAGACTTGGGACTCGACTTGAACTTGAATCTCAGTGACTTGAGACTTAACTCGGACTTGAGTTGGACTTAATTGTCAGTGACGCCAGATTAATTTGGACTTGAATGTCAGTGACTCAAGACTTGACTTGGACTTGAACGGCAGTGACTTCAGTCTTGACTTGGACTTGACCTTTGGTGACTTGAGACTTGACTTGGACTTGAATGTCGGTGACTCGAGACTTGACTTGGACTTGAATGTCGGTGACTCGAGACTTGACTTGGACTTGACCGTTGGTGAATTGAGACTTGACTTGGACTTGACCGTTGGTGAATTGAGACTTGACTTGGACTTGAACGTCGGTGACTCGAGACTTGACTTGGACTTGAATGTCGGTGACTCGAGACTTGACTTGGACTTGAACGTCGGTGACTCGAGACTTGACTTGGACTTGAACGTCGGTGATTTGAGACTTGACTTGGACTTGAATGTCGGTGACTTTTGCCACGTGGCTTTAACCAAAATTCATGAATAATTTACATTTTGGGTTTTTGTAACATATTGACGTAAAAAGGCTTGAAAACTTGTTTATCGTATATTTTTGACATTTTTTTGTATCTACGTCTTTGAAGACTGGGCTGCCTACGCAAACAGCTCGTCACTTGGGTCACCTCCTCTGTTCTGTGTCCTATGCAGACAGTTTCTCATGCACCACCTCTCCCCTGTGTCCCCAGCAGACATCTCTCTGTACCAAGCAGACATCTCTCTGTACCAAGCAGACATCTCTCTGTACCAAGCAGACATCTCTCTGTACCAAGCAGACATCTCTCTGTACCAAGCAGACATCTCTCTGTACCAAGCAGAAAATCTTCTCATACACATCCTTTCCTCTGTGTCCTCAGCAGACATCTCCTTTATGTCCTCAGCAGACATCTCTTCTATGTCTTAAGTAGACATCTCCTCTGTGTCCTAAAGAGACACCTCCTATGTGTCCTAAGTAGACATCTCGTCTGTGTCCTAAGCAGACACCTCCTATGTGTCCTAAGTAGACACCTCGTCTGTGTCCTAAACAGACACCTCCTATGTGTCCTAAGTAGACATCTCGTCTGTGTCCTAAGCAGACACCCTTCTATGTCCTAAGCAGATATTTCCTCTGTACCCTAAGCAGACATCTCCTCTGTGTCCTAAGAAGACATCTCCTCACCTTTGTGTCCTAAGCAGACATCTCCTCTGTGTCCTAAGCAGACACCTCCTCTGTGTCCTCAGCAGACATCTCCTCTGTGTCCTAAGCCGACATCTCTTCTGTGTCCTAAGCATACACCTCCTATGTGTCCAAAGCAGACACCTCCTATGTGTCCTAAGCAGACACCTCCTCTGTGTCCTAAACAGACACCTCCTCTGTGTCCTAGGCAGACATCTCCTTGTGTCCTCAGCAGACATCTCCTCTGTGTCCTCAGCAGACACCTCCTCTGTGTCCTCAGCAGACACCTCCTCTGTGTCCTAAGCAGACACCTCCTCTGTGTCCTAGGCAGACATCTCCTTTGTGTCCTCAGCAGACATCTCCTCTGTGTCCTCAGCAGACACCTCCTCTGTGTCCTCAGCAGACACCTCCTCTGTGTCCTAAGCAGACACCTCCTATGTGTCCTAAGCAGACACCTCCTCTGTGTCCTAAGCAGACACCTCCTATGTGTGCTAAGCAGACACCTCCTCTGTGTCCTAAGCAGACACCTCCTCTGTGTCCTAAGCAGACACCTCCTGTGTCCTAAGCAGACATCTCCTCTCTCTCTAAGGTCACATCTCCTCATAGACACCCTTCCTTCTCTCCAGTGCCTCCCTTCCCTCCTGTTCTAAATCCACGGAGCATTCGGAGGTGCTAAGCTGCTGTAAAAGTCTGCCCGTGACGTCAGAGCTCTTGAAACATGGGTCTTTTTCGGGGGCCTACTTTCCCCCGTCTTTGTTGTGCCCCCTCCGGAGACCCGCCGCTTTCATTTCACGTCGGAGAGTCGGCTGTGATCCAGTTGGAGCAGATCAGTGTAGAGCTGCGTGCGAGGAGCTTATTTTCAGAGCGCTCAATTAAAAGTACAGCTAAGGATAACAAAATATAGGACGGCGTTGTGTTTCGAATCCAATTGTCAAAGGAAATCAAATCGAACGTTACTGTAAAAGGATCATTTGACTAAAACACAGGGGACTTTTTACACATAAGGAGATATTGTGACCAGAAAAGTGATTGGAAGTTTTATTAAAGCATATAAAGTTTTATTTTCTTCTGCTTACAAAACCAAAAAAGGACATTTCTTGTTTTGAAATGATAGCTTCTAACTTGTTCCACCATCCACTACTTTTTAAACATGTATTTGTGTTTTAGTCGCCATCTATTGTGAGCAAAAGTTCTAAATGGTGTTTTAACTTAGACTACTTCATATTTTCGTTGTGCCCATACGCTGCAGCAGACTATACATTACTGTTTTGTTAGCTGTATTTTCTTTTTCACCTGCAGTAAGAGTCAAATGTTGTTCTGGCAATGTCTGGAAGCTCACGTTTGGCCTTCAAAATAAAAGCTTCCTGTTTGTACTGTTAAAAAGCTAGCTGCAGACTAGAGGAGTGTAAGATTTACAGGGATTTATCTGTATGTGCACATTGTTCAAGGACAATGTGGTCGTTGTCATTCACTTTGAATGCTGCCTAAAAAATTGCCAACCTCCCACAAAGAACCCACCTCTCAGGAAACGGTGGGCTAAATTGGTGAAACCATTTCCCAAATAAAAAGTCAAATCAATGCCAAAATACTTTTGCTGCTTAAAGACCCCTTAAGTAACTTTTGAACAACACAGTCTCTGAAGAAATGTCAAAACGTACATCAATGGTGGGTAGGTGATTTTCACAAAGCAAATACAACTTCATTCTGACTTCCTTTCATAAATCCTTCCACACAAGATAAATATCAACACATATTCATTTTGGTTGCACTTATGGCTTAAAAACATTTTTATAAACAACAAAGTGAAACTGGAGAGGACCACTCAAGCTCGGCCAATCAGAACGCAGCATTCAGCTGCTGATAACAACTACAGTTCTTTTCTTATTTAATTCTCACAGTTCACAGTGGTCTCATTTTTTCACTAAGTGCTGCATTTATCAAAGATATGTTAGTGGAAAACATAAACTTGGGGTAGATTAAGATTTACTCATTAAACCCAAAGAAAATGTCAAATGGCTTTGACCAAAATTTGTGGTTATTTGACCTTTTGGATTGTATGTATGTATGTATGTATGTATGTATGTATGTATGTATGTATGTATGTATGTATGTATGTATGTATGTATGTACTTGTTTTTCTATCTTAGTGAGGACCATTTTGAGTTTTAACCAACAGAGTGAGGACATTTTTGGGAAGTGAGGACATTTTGGCCGGTCCTCACTTTCTGAAGGGCCTGTTTTGGCCTGTTTGAGGGTCAAGATGGGGTTTTAGGGTTAGGGTTAGAATTGGGTTAAGGTTAGGATTAGGGCTAGGGTTAGGGCTAGGGGGTTAGTTTGGATGGTTATGGTTAGGGTAAGGGGCTGGGTAATACATTATGCCTATGAATGTCCTCACTAAGATAGAAAAACAAGTATGTATGTATGCATGTATCTATGTATGTATGTATGTATGTATGTATGTATGTATGCATGCATGTATGTATGTATGTATGTATGTATGTATGCATGTATTTATGTATGTATGTATTTATTTATTTTTTTATTTCATTACATACAATAAGATATAGTATGTATCAAATTGACAAACTAAAATGAATGAAAAGGAGCAGAAAGAAGACTAATCTTATAATATCTGCCCCTTTTTCAATTTACAGACGTTTCCTGTTCAGCAATGTAATTCTATTTACATGATCTTAACATAACACAATTCACAGCAAACAGATCCATTCTTTTAACCACAACATTTATAAATCTGTTTTATACCTTTTCAAAAAGTCAGCTTTTATGTATTTCTTAAATGTCCACATTGTTCCTGATTCTTTGATTTGATTGTCAAGACTGTTCCATAATTGAACTTCTTTTACAGCAATGCTTCGTTCCATCACCTTTGTTCTAAATCTGGGTTTATTGAAGGTGTCGATTCCTTTTAAATTATAGTGACTTGTTCTTTTTTCAAAGAATCTTCGTAACATAGTGATGTAAAAAAGGCGTGAAAACATGCTTATGGTACCTTTTTGACATTTTGTTGTATATCTACGTTTTCTAGGGAAACTGGAGTGCTTTTTGACCAAAAATAAACTAAATAAACTTTTTTTTCTTCTTGTAATACAAAAAAAGTGTCTATTCCAAAGTTTTTTTTTTTTTGGTTTGGTAGATGTCTCATGCTGGCTTCCATAGACTGTTATTTCCTATACTATAAAATTCCTTATGGCAAAAAACTTTCCATAAAAATACCCAAAGTCCTTTTTTTTTTTTTTTTTTGCCCTGTTTGGACGGAATCATTACTTTAATTAAAAACTTACTTGACTGTTAGGAGCAGCCCAGCCTCCAAAGAAAACATAGATATATTACAAAAAGTAAAAAACCCACAAATATTCATTGAAGCCACATTTTATTTGGGTTCAACAGGTAAATCTTAATCTACCTCAAGCCCCAGATCTAAACTTACCCATTTTAATAACTTGAAGCCTAAACTCATTAAACCCAAAGAAAATGTCACCACCCATGGCTTCAACCAAAATTCATGTTTACTTTACATTTTGGCTTTTTGTATCGTATTTACATTTAAAAAAGGCTAATTTCATTGCATTTCTAAGTTTTCTTTGGAGACGGTGTTGCTTAGAAGCAGGGGTGTCGGACTGGGGGGGTAAATGGTACTAGTCTCCCCAGGGCCAGGCAAGGAAGGGCCCCAAAGCAGGACATTTTTGTTTGTGCGATAAATATTGTTCCTCTAAATGCAATTATTTGTGACGTTAGGATGTTCATCATTCTTCAAACGGAGAAAATTGACTTTGGCCAAAGAAAATTGCTAAATAAAGATGATTATTAAATGACATTTGTGTTAAATCTTGTCATATATCACTATGTCTCAATCCACCAACATTTTGATTTGATTTAAGTTTATAGCTCAAAACATTTAGTTCAAATGTAAAAGAGAGCGTTTAAAACACATTCCATTTTATCCTTGTCTTTGTGCGATTGACTGAACGCAATAGTATTGACACCCAAAAACACCCACATAAACGTCTGTTTTCTAGTCGGTTATGGCAATAAAATGTTGAAAGGGATTGATTTACTGAAGCCAATCAATAGGCTGTATATGACTATTCTAGAAAGAAAATAAAACCCTAATGAATAGAAAAATATTGAGAATGGACTCGATATTCAAAACACAAGATTATGTAAGGGGCCCATCAACAAAATTTGTACCTGGGGCCCAGAATTTGGTGCTACGTCCCTGCTTAGAAGTGAGAAAAGCCCCAAGTTAGGACAAGAAAAGCTAAGAAACACATGATATCAAGTTTTCTTCCTATATTTTCTGCTTCACGAGTAAAATGTCGCAGAAGCTCTTAGTAAACAACATAGTAAACAAAGACAAAAAAAAGAAAAGCGTCTATATCAATATAACAGTCACTCGCGGCGGATGCTTCTGGACTTCACTTTCAGCGTGCCTTCTCCGCTTCCAAACATATCACAGAGAAGGCATTACCTCCGCCTTCCCCTGGGACCGGTCCACTCCGCTCGCACACATTAACTTGTACTCCGGAGCTATAAATAGAGCCACCATTCAAATCACATTTTCACTTGTGCTGCCGCTGCCGTGGCGCGCTCCCGGCTGTCAGTCCTGCTTTTCAACTCTTTCTCAGCCCGCTTTTAGATGCTACTGGAGTTTAAATGAGTGGAATTTGGAAGCTTGTTTGAGAAGGTTGTTTGGAGGTCTGGATTTTTGTGGTTAAATTCCTGATTCCAGATTGAGTTTTTGTTGTTATATTTAGAATTATTTCGATTTTTTCAGTGGCCTTTTACTGTGATTCCCAAGCTGTTTTGTTAGTTAGAAGAAGCACTTTGTTTTACGTTTTGTATGAAAAGTGCTACAAAATACAGTTTGATTGATTGGTTGATTGATTGATTGAAAGGGAATCTATTGTGTTGTTTTCCATGCATTTTTTTAAATTAAAGTGACACTGTAACTTTCTGGGGTCAAATGCATAATCTGACTGAAATAGAAAGTTGAAACATTCTTTTATACGTTTTTAATTGATATACACCAGTTTCTACTTGCACTGAAAAATTGCACTATTGCTGTATATATTTTTATTTACTTATTTTATTACTTGATATACTTATTTCCTTTGCATGCCCTTATGTTTTATATTATATTTATAAAGTATTTTTTTATCAAAGCTAATACTTTTTCTTTTATACAATTACTTTATTAATGTTATATGTTGCACATTAGCATCGAAGCAAGTTCCTAGTTTGTGAATTTTGTAACTCACTGACAATAGCAATAAAATCTTTCTGATTTAATGCCTTACTGTGGATCTTTTAGTTACAGGAACAAGATTTCCATTGAAACAGGCAAGACGAAAAAAGTCAATTTTAATCAGACGTAAGCCAGCTCAGAGTGAAGACATTTATTTTTATCATGTTTTTAATAAAAAAAAAAAAAAAAACATCCAAGAAGAAAATAATGCTTTTTTCAAGTTTATTATTATTATTATTATTTTTGGATAAAAAGTTACACGGTGTACCTTTAAATGTCCCATGACTTTTTGTTGAAAACTGCAGAACTGATAAGTCCCGCCTCTTTGTCAGAAAATAAAACTGTAATTAGATATCTGGCTTCCAAAAACGCATCAGTGTGTTGTATTTTTCTTTTTTAGCAAATACCACATACTAACAAAGTTTTTTTAATCATTACCATCAAAAGTTTTTTTTTTGCCTTTTCCATCATTTTGGCATTTTCTATCTTACTTGTTGAACATTGTGGTATTTGACTCTCAGGTTGAGCCAAGTAAACATCTCCTGATCTCTCTGAGTGGAGTTTGCATGTTCTCCCCGTGTCACTGTGGGTTTTCTCTAGGTACTTCAGTTTCGTCCCATCTCCAAAAAAACAAGCTGTAGAACATGAATGAATAACTTAAGCAAGCTTTTTTGTTTTATTGACACCTCTGAACCCTACATGTTTCACTAAGGGTCTGAGGGCGGGGATAGGTGGTAGGAGAAAATAGGGCTTTTTTGAGCACTCTAACATCAGCTTCAGAACAAAATGTATCAAATTAGTGCAACACAATCTTCAAAGAAAACGTAGATAAACATGAAATGTCAAAAACGTACGATAAGCATGTTTTTATACCTTTTTTACGTCAATATGTTGTGAAAGTCGAAACGCAAAATAACCACACATTTTTGTTTAAATTAAATAAATCAACTAAAATCTCCATTAAATCTGTTTTGAAGCTTTGGCAAAAAAAAAAAAAAAAAAAAAAAATCACTTTTACCACATTGTTCATTCAGAATATTTGCTTAAAAGAGTTCTCTGCTAAGTTTCTGTCAGCAACGTTTCTGCACATGCTCAGTGTCCAGTCTTCCTCGAGTTTTGTGATTTTATGTGTCAATGTCACAGCACCGCACTCTGGTCAGTTACAGACATTTACTGATTCATGTGGACGCTCACAATTCCGGTAACACTTTAAAGTACCACCCGCTAGTTAATAGGTAACTACGGGGTATTTACTGGTACTTACTGGTACTTCTGGTGTTAGTACCAGTGGTAGTTACTGGTAACTACAGTGGTACTTGTAGTGGTACTTAGAGTCACAAGTACTGGTAACTAAAGTGACAGTTACCAGTATATTTAGTATTAACTACAGTGGTAGTTACTAGTACTTAATTGACAGTTACTAAAATAGCGCCCACTAGTTAATAGGTAACTACGGGGGTACTTACTGGTACTTCTGGTGTTAGTACCAGTGGTACTTACTAGTAACTACAGTGGTACTTGTAGTGGTACTTACAGTCACAAGTACTGGTCACTAAAGTGACAGTTACCGGCTAGTTAAGTATTAATTATAGTGATAGTTCAATTCAATTCAATTCAATTTATTTGTATAGCCCAAAATCACAACAGCAGTTATCTCAGCGGACTTCACAAGATGTTGATTTAGCAAACAAGATTTGTCAGAAAATCAAACAGTGAAACATTTGGTCAATGTCAACAGAAACAATGTAAAATTAGAAACAATCATTATTAGGAAATGCAGGCAGATTGTTACAACAACAAAGTGGCAAATAAATTTGTCCCAGAGCATCCCCTGTCCTTAGACCCTCCTTCTCGGCAAGGAAAAACTCAAAAAACCCATTGGGGGAAAAAGAGAAACCTCGAGGAGAACCACAGTGAAAGAGGGATCCACTCCCATGGACGGACAGGCTGTAGATGTGACCAGGACTGACGTATGTCCAGATGTAATTAGAAGTTTAAGTCTGTGGAGCCAGATAGACGCTTTTTCTAGCAGGATAGACGATTTTTCTAGCAAGACGAAGACAGACAGTCAAAGAGAGGCTGGAGTGGAACAGTGAGCGAGGTCCAGGATCTCAAGATTAGGTGGAATCCGAAGTCAAGATTCGGTGGGATCCGAGGTCCAGGCATCGACACTGGAGCAGGAGCATCTGGAACAGATACACTCCCCAAAGGGGAGTGGGACAAGGGACAACATGTGAATAGCAAAGAACAGATTATGGATAAACTAAGTAATGAGATGTTCTTTACAGGGAAATAGGAGAAATAACGAAAATAACGAAAACAGGCAAGGGAAGGGAAGTTTATATGTTTATATAGAGCACAATTTGTACACAGAGAAGAGCGTGAAAAATTACAAAGCAGGAGGACAAACTCACACAAAAATACAGTACAAGAACAATAGTGCAGAAAGTGCATACAGTCAAATGCACGTATAAACAAAGATTGCACAAATAATCAAAGATGACTGAGTATGAGTTTTGTAAGAAATTGTAGGAATGTTTGGATTGTATTATATATTTTATTATGTGTAAATGTTATTTACTGTATGTAGGATCAGTGTTTGTGCGCTGTTCCTTTCCCTGCCAGGGGACTGCAGATGTTAACTAGCCTAAGGCTAACTCTGGTACAATGCATCAAATGGAAACATTTATGTTCTAATTGTACATGGTCCCCTTATAAAATAAATAAATTAAATAAATAAATAATAAGTAAGGACACTCATGGACACTCAGTAGTTACTGGTACTTTTGTGAAATGATAATTAGGGATTATGGTGGCATCATTTGTACTAATTAGTGGTACTTATACGGGTACCTCTAGTGATACTTAATTGTGTACTTGGTGGTTCTATTGTGATGCTACACAAACAAGGAAAAGACTGTTATGAAACAAGTTTATTACTGCAAATATTGTGTATAATACAGATTATGATAAAAATCAAACACTGGGCAATCTAATACAAAGAGACACCTCTTTATTATGCTCACAGCCACAACAGATATGAAACACATTAACAATTTACAAAATGTTTATCAATAAACCCCAAAAAATATTTGCATACTACAGCTGGTTGAGCTTTAAACAGTAGTTACTAGTAAATAATGTATTTAGCACTATCTAAATTACAGTAAAAGTTGGTAGTAGTTCCAAAAAAAAAAAAAAAAAAACACTGACAGCTGGTCTTCTTGTACAGTTTAATACAGTGGTACTTCACTGGTAGTTACTGCATTAATTAACTGTTAATTAACACTGACAGCGGGTCGTACTTTAAAGTGGACAAGGTGGTACTTCACTGTCAGTAACTATAGTAATTGATAGCTAACTATCACTGACAGCGGGTCGTATTTAAAGTGGACAAGGTGGTACTTCACTGTCAGTTACTACAGTAATTGATAGCTAACTAACACTGACAGCGGGTCATACTTTAAAGTGGACAAGGTGGTACTTCACTGTCAGTTACTACAGTAATTGATAGTGTAACGGGTATGGTCTCACACATGTCCTGAGCGGGAGTCGAACCCGGGTCTCCCACGCGCCGGTCAACCTGACACACGCATTGAGCTAAAGGGAACACTCCCTTGGCCCAGTTTGTTTGTGGGTTCCTATATCTGAGGGAGTGAGTTTAGTATAGTAACTGACAGTGAAGTACCACTTGTCCACTTTAAAATACGACCCACTGTCAGTGTTAGTTAGCTATCAATTACTATAGTAACTGACAGTGAAGTACCACCTTGTCCACTTTAAAGTATGACCCGCTGTCAGTAGAAAACATGACCCGCTGCCAGAAAAAACAAGCGTGTAATTGCACGCCAAAACAGGCAGAGGGCGTCGTCATGACACGTAATTTGTCATGGCGTGCTATTTTACACAGTCCACGAGAACACGTTGGGAGAGGGGAGGCACATTGGACATGTTTTTAATTGTAAGATGAAAACGGAGTAGGGGAGAGCGGGGTTAGTTGTCACACCAGTAGGTTGTCACAATCACTGCATTTGAAAAAAAGTCAGATTAAAATGTTCATTAAATGAACCAAAATGCACTCGCTAAAAAATGTGTGTAAATTTTTGTTCAAGATTGTGATAAGACGACATAAAAAAAAAATTGTAGCAAAAAGTACATTTTCAGACACTCAGAAAAAATGTTCTATTTTTTCCAAAAATTGTTTTGAAAGCTTAAAACCACTGACACTACAAAGAGAAGAGTCAGAGTGACAATTAGGACGATTTTTTTCTGAGCTGAGTTTAAAAATGTAGAAGAAATCTGAGGTGAGAGTAAAACAGTCCAGTCGGGGGTTGGTTGTCACATGTGATTCTATCTAGAACAGCAGCACAGCCAGAGCGGGGTTAGTTGTCACACTTTTACAAAAGACAGATTTTCTCAAAAATCTGCATTTAATATTAATTCAAAGGAATCAGTGTAAAGTTTCAACTAAAAATAAATCTAATTCTTTCATGGAGCTTATTCTGTTAAAAGTTACTGATCACTAATTCACATTAAAAATATAGTTTTACAATATCATAGAATCTTGACAAAATGCATCATTTCAATTTCAAATGCCTTTTTCTTATAATTGAACGTCTCCTGATTCAGAAAATGTCAAACATTCTTGAATCAAAATGAAATCAGACATAAAAATCAAACCAAAGACAAGACACATTTGTCATCGGTCTCCATTGACACAACATTGTGACACAACCAAGGTGAAACCCCAGACTTGGGGTTGGTTGTCACAGGTGAACAATAACATTAATGATCAATAACTTTGATCAGAATGACAGAGAACAACAGGTGGATTCATTAGTTACACAAGACTTTGAGCTTTTCTCTGGTGTTAAATGGTTCATGTGAGATTGTTGTTTTTGAGAAATTCAAATCCAAGTAAAAAGTGTGACAACCAACCCCGCTCTCCCCTACCAGAGGAAACCAACACAGACACGGGAGAACATTATCAACAAAGCCTTTTGCACAAAAGCCCGAACGCAAAAAAGCACGTTGGCCGTAAAAAGTGTCCTTGTCAGCTTCAAAAATATTCTGCGTCAAAATTTGCTTCAACGCGCACGGGCGCTTAAACGCTGTCCAGTCTGAACGCAGCATTAAACAGCTCCATGTTTGTGCCATTCGTTTTTCAAATGATCATTGTTTTGTCTTTGTAAAACCTGAGGTAAAAAAACTCACAAACAGAGCTGTGTTAGAACAAAAACTACAAGTCAATTTTGCACAATACTGTATTCAATTGTGTGTTTAACTTGCTTCTAAAACCTTTATCACCATTATAACTATGATTTACCTCTTTTGATTACACAGCGACTTGAATAATCACAGCTAACCCAACAATCTCAAACCGGAACTTCTTTCTCCAGCTTGACAGAACACCTCCAAACACATTTTTATTTACTTTTTGTGCCTTATCATAGCTCGCACATGGACTCTCCCCACCTCTACCTCTGCTACTGCTGCTGCTTCTGCTAAACTCGTGCATTTTTTCCTGACTGCTTATCTCCAAACCCAGACAGACAGACAGACAGACAGGCTTATCCAGGAACATCTCTCACTCTACACTTCACCATTTCATAATTACAGAACACAAAACGAGTGGATTACAGACTGAAGAAGGTATCATGTTCTCCACAGCGCTAATCCCCTTATCTCAGGTGGATTTCCGTCACGCTTTAGCATCCGTCGGAGGAATTGGACGTGTTATTTGCGTGTCGGATAAGTTGGAGAATCGGGGAGGTGTGGTGATTAAAGCGTGTCGTGGCAAATTGAGTTTTTTTTGTCTTGGTTTTGAATCAGGTTGTATGATGGTGTTTGGAGTGGTAAGGTTTGTTTTGAAATGATTTTAAAGTGAGGTAGTGTACTTTTTTTTTGTAATTGGCAGTGGAAAGTGGAATTGCTTTGTATGTTGGTTTTAAATAGGTTTTCACACAGTAAATGCAAATCCTAATTTTTCAATTTGTGTGTCAAAATTGCACATATTGGAGCAAAATCTGAAAAAATGCACAAAGCAAAGTTAATTTAATTTATTTAGTTGACACAGTATTAGATACTGCAGCACACTGTCAAAACGTACTGAGCCTTCTGTGTGGAGTTTGCATGTTCCTCTACATGTCTGGGTGATTTCCTGTGGGTACTCAGGTTTCCACCAACCATTAACATGTAGGTTTGGGAACTGGTGTTGATCAGAGGTTGAGGCGCCAGGTGTTTTGGGGTGAATCATTTCTGCTGAGCTCTGCTGCTGTCACTGTCACTGAGAGTGTGTGTATGTGTGCAACCCGATCACACAAGAAATAGTATAGAGCAGGGGTCTCCAACCTGTAGCTCGGGAGAACCAGTAGCTCGCCACCACTTTCCAAGTAGCTCGCCAAAGGATTTTGAAATTATACAAATTATGCTTTATTACTCACATTTTATCTATTACTTCTGTATTTCTACTGTAATTGTATCTTTAGAGGCCCAATTGTGTCCACTTCTAAATAGATATTGGCGAAGTTTTGAGATAGACCTCTTAACTATGCCACAGTTAACTTAAATTTTTTGTCATCGCCAAAAGTAGTAGCTCGCCGTCGCCAGTCTCTTTGCAGTCTTTTGTAACAGTAGCTTTGTGTCGTGGTATGAGTAGCTTTACTGTCAGATTGTGTGTTGGTTAAGATTTGACTAAACATTTCACAAATGTTTGGACCCAGTTTTAGGAGTAAAAAATATTTTTTCTGTTTCGTAAATGATGACATCACAGTTGGTAGTTGCTAGGCAACCAAGTAATAAATTAGGCCTCTAATGTTTTTTTTTTTTTATCTTGAGACTAAAAATGCACTAGAACTTGCTGCATAACTTGAATTACTGAAAGCCTCAGGTTGTTAATTTTTATTTTATTGAAGAAAAAATCTTATATTCTGTATTACACTTGTTTTAGCAATTTTTAATCTATATTATATATATATATATATATTTTTAAAAATGCAGTGATTTTTGTGCTCCGGCCCGCTTGAGCTCATATAAGCTGTATGTCTGCTCTAGTGGAAAAAGCAATGTAATGAGAAAGAGTTCCATCTAATGGCTGGAAAAGAAATTCAGACCGGTCTTGCATGATATGCTAATGCTGCCACATTTTTTTTAAACGTCAAAAATCGTTCCGTACATCATCTCTGTATTTCCCTCAGCAGTGGTCTTTTCACTGGACCGTGGCTGAGTTTAAGAGAATAAGCCTGGGTTGACAGATCCAGGATAATTGTTTAAGGTAAAGCCAGAGTTAACCTTTGCTATGACCCCTTCTAAACCTCTGATCCTGCTCAAACTGTGCGAGGCAGCGGACTTCTGATCTGTGAAGAAATACCGACAATAAACACAGACACTTCAGTTTCCACCAAGTGTCACTCTGGATCCTTTCTATCTGCTCCAATTTAAGACATTTCATTTTGCCGAGGCTAGGATTTGCCTTTCCAAACCATTTTCTCCTCTTTTATCACAACTTAATCTGGACTGCGAGGGTTGTGACTCACGCTAATCTTCTGTGTACGTATATCCTGCTTTATGCTAGTTGGAGGGCTTTGTTTTTTTTTTTTTTTTTTTTGGACACCTGATCTCAGTTCACATAAGAACGTCAAATCTCCACTTTCTATTTCCATCAGCACAAGTGTGAAAACAGAGTCCGAGGCCGCGCTGCAGATGGAGGGGCCAGCTGGACTGTGAGCGCGCTCCATCGTCGCGGCAACGCTTTCAAACACTCTTCACTCACTTTTAATTGGGAAGGAGTGGAAGCATCACACTAGACGAGAGGGACGTCTGGAGAGTTTGATTTTGATTTGGTGCTGGGCCACGGAGACTTAAAACCTTGTCGCTTGGGATTAGTTTAATTGGAACGTGTGTCAAATTTATTACCTCATGACTTCTGAGATTTGTCTGTGCATTCAGATGAAATAATAGATTTGTAATCTCTTTAATATTTTTTCAGAGACATCACCATAACTCACTGTTTATGGTTTGTTTTTTAAGCATTTACTCTAATGAACCTCATAGAAATGAACTGAACAGGACATGCTTATAAGTACACAACACAGTCTCACTAGACGGCGTACTTTTACCACGACACAAAAACAGCGTATTTTGACCACGACTTCACAGCTGTTTTTAGTACAAGTACTTATGTTACGCCGTGCATTTAGCACGATATGAAAAAGAGTAAAAATGTACATTTACTATGACATTACACAATATATAAATTAGGTATGATTAGCCGAGTTCACGGCTGTTTTGCATAATTATGGTACACATCACAGTCCCCATTCATTTCAATGATGGTTGTTAAGACGTGTTCTTATTTATGAATATCAATGAAATCCTGATTCTAATCTTAACCTGCCCCAAGCCCCAGACCTAAACTTACACATTTTAGTAACTTTATGCCTAAACTTACCCGTTTCACTTGAAGAAAACATCCTCACGTGGCTGCAACCAAAACTCGTCTATTTTGACGCTGTGAAATCTCGTGTCATTTTTACGCTTTTTCATATCGTGCTAAATGCACAGCGTAACATAAGTACTAAAAATAGCTGTGAACTTGTGCTCAAAATACCCTGTTTTTGTGTCGTAGTAAAAGTACGTCATCTAGTGAAACTGTGTTGCATACTCACGAGGCGCACCTCCCCACACATATGTACCGAGCAAAACATAGTAGTTTTAATGTGTGTGGGTTTGAATCAGGTCCTAAAAGTTACACATTTTTCGAATCAGATTGGTCAGGTTAAATTTTTAATTGGGTCTAGCGGGGCGGGTCACAAAAAAAGCTGACCTGCGCAACGTACATTCATGAAATACTTTGAGCTGATTGAGTAACTTGTAAACTATGCCAACTTTAGCTTGTGTTTACCCAATCACAGCAACACGTTGGACAGGAAAAGTTTTACTTTTCGTTCAAAAATCAAATCCTCTGTTTTTCTGCTAAAACAGAATCAACAGCAGCAGAAACATGTACACCCACGAGAGCTGCTTCTTTGTTCTGCTTTTGTACAAGTGGCGCAGTTAGCCTATTGCCTAGCTTAGCATTAGCATGTTATTTGTCAGTGTGTAACTCACTAGCTAACTGTACTGACCAAGTCTCATTTACTCCTACGTCTAGCTTCTTTGAGAAATGAAAACGGACTGTTGTTGTGCCCATGGGCATGTGAGTGATTTGTGCAGATATACAGTCCCTATCTATGAATAGAGTACGTGCCAAGTTTGCGACGCCTTAACCACATTCTAAAGCCTAAATGCTGTGGGTACAATGACAAAGACAGAATCAGTGCAGCAGAATAAAGACGACAGATCTGAAAACAGCCAATAGACGAAGCAAAATGAAGTTATGTTGTAATAAAAGTATGGTTTTATGTCCGCCTGAGAGAGAGAGAGCAAACTTAATCTAGCAGCCCGAGGCGAGAGAACACTGCGGCGCTAACAGGAGACTGCTAAAAGCTCCATATACATATTCACAAGTGTTTTCTTTCAAACTTTTATAATGTTAGCTAAAGTGATTCCGCGTTACTCACCAGCGGCACCAGTGGTTTTTTAAAGCTTTTGGAAGTTACAGAGGAAAATGCAGAGTTTAGACAGCGTTCCTTTGTTGTAAGAGTGACTTTTAACAATGTTATTTGACCTTAAATACATTCTTCTAAACGTCAACTCAAAAGTAAAAGTAAAGTACGCTGTGTTTGGAGTTAAAGTGAGTTGTTTGTTGTTGGTTTTTTCTACATCAAGACATGTTGCGGGTCTCTTTTTGACACTTTTCACAGCAGTATTTTCTAGTTGGAATCTACATTTTGCAGTGTTTATTTAGGTGTTCTTTTTTTGTGTGTGGAATTGTTAAGGACTTTACTGGGAAATAAAGGGTTAAAATATGAAAAACTACATACATATTTGGTATGAGTGTGTCAAAAAGAAGTAGTTCTATGATTCTGAGTTTTTAAAGTAGAAAAAAAGTTCAAAGTATGTTGATTGAGCCTGATCTCACAAGAAAGCGTACATTTACCACGACATTACACAATATGTAAATGAGGTATGATTAGCATGAGTTCACGGCTGTCCTGCGTAATTATAGTACGCGTCACAGTGCCCATTCATTTCAATGGTGGTTGTTAAGATTTTTCCTTATTTATGAATATTAATGAAATCCTGATTCTAATCTTAACCTGCCCCAAGCCCCAGACCTAAACTTACCCATTTTAGTAACGTTATGCCTAAACGTACCGGTTTCACCTGAAGAAAACGTCCCCACGTGGCTTCAATGAAATCTCGTGTCATTTTTAGGCTTTTTCATATCGTGCTAAATGCACGGCGTAACATAAGTACTAAAAACAGCTGTGAATCGTGCTCAAAATACGCTGTTTCTGTGTCGTGGTAAAAGTACGACATCTAGTGAGACTGTGTTGGTTGATTTTATGGGTGGGTGAAGTTGAGTACGCTTAAAGGACACTAGGGAAAAAAAGTGACTTTTGTACTTAATCAATAATATTATAAAACAAAATAAAAAAAAATTTGAGAAAATATTTTCACTTCCAATCCAAGCAATTAAACAATTATGTAAAGCTTACTCAATTTGAAATTTATTTTTGAAATTTACGGCAATACCAGTTATGTTTTAATGATAAAATATTGTATTTTTGGGAGGTAAAGGGTTAAACTATTAAAAGTATTTTTATAGTTTTTGGTATGTACGTGTCCAGAGGAAGTAGTTCTATGAATCTGAGTTTTTAAAGTGGGAAAAAAGATAAAAATTTTATGATGTTTAAAAAAAAAGGGCCACATTTAGGCCTCTAGGGATGTGACTTTTTTCACAAAATTTCATACTACAATGGCTAACAAGCATATAAAGTTCATTCAATTTTGAATGAATTTTTAAGTTCTTTGCATTTTTTAGATTTTTCATCAGCTGTACAATGGTGTTTTGTTTGTTTACTGAACAATAAAGAGCTAAAAATATTTGAAATATCACATATATTTGGTATGTACGTATCAAGAAGAAGTAGTTCTATGAGTCTGAGTTTTTAAAGTAGAAAAAAAGATGAAAACATGACAATTCTATGAATGTTTTTAAAAAAGGCCACATTTAGGCCCCTAGGAATGAGAGTGTACATTTTTCTGTATTTCAGCAACGGAAGTGTTTTTCAAAAAAGTGAAATAGCCAAAACGTTCAAAAACGATTAACCTGAGACCATTTTCAGCTCCATCCAGCAAACACAGACAAAATGACATAAAAATGAAAATGTCAAAAGCCACAAAAATGGATGAACAAAGTGTTAATCTGGTGGTTCTTGGACAGCCACATGGCGTGAAAGTGTTCTCTATTGCATCTTCAGACTTTTGTGAGAAGTATTGGTGCAAATGGTAAATCTCTGGCAAATGCTAATGACAGTGTTGGGCTGTATACATGGACCCAACTGTGACCTTCTGACCAGCCTCATGAAGTCCCTTTGTGAGTGACTTTTTCAGGGGTACCTGCAGCTCTGGTCAAGTGAAATTCAAGACCTTTTCAAGACTTTTTTATTGCCATTTTGGTAAAACTTAATGCTACAATCGCGGGATCGCGGGCAAAAAAAGAAAGAAAATTAAGCTATGATTATTAAAGTACCTAAAATCAGATGCTTAAAAACATACTGTATGTATGTCTCCTGATGTTAAAATTACATATTTGTTCAAACAAGTGTCAATACAAGAAAAAAAAATTATTATTATTATTTGAGAATTCTCCTGAGCTTAGTCAGAACTATAGTAACAACACTAGGTTTAATGAAAAAAAAAAAAAGTGCTATTATTTTATGTTGAAAGTCTCTATATTGTTTTTCATCTTGGGCTAAAAAAAGTTCTATGTTATGATATTAATATTGGTTTTGATAAACCAGTGCATTTCTCTTCCTTAAATATATTTTTCCAACACTTTGTTGATACAAAATACGTATTATACCTTAATAACCATTCTGTTAAAGTTAGGAGGAAATATTTTCTAAAACTTAGATTAACAATACTCTACATTTAAAAAGAGGCAGCAGTTTCAAAAGAGCAGAGACTGTCTCTAGAGTCTGAAGTGTCCTGCAGAGTCTCTCACATTGATCTCATGATGATCCATGTCTATGACCAGCCTGTCAGTGCATGCACATGATCGCGGAGAAAGCACTCACTACGACAGACGTGTCATGTTTTGTGTAGCTACGTAATGTCACGTTTATTAGGTATTTGGATGTACAATCGTAGTCATAGGATTTAGATTCAGCTGCTCAGAGGCTGTGCTGCTCTGAAGTGTGGACAGCGACAGGAGAGACGCAGGTGTACAGTGCCGTCGTCCGTGATCACACAACCCTCATCCTTCTGACCGGAACTTTTACTACTTTCCTTACAGACAGCGCCTCTCGTACATTCACACCGATACCTCTTTCCCATCGCAATCACTCTCAACCGCCTGTCGTGACAGCACACCCCGCACTCTCCCCCGTGTCCCGCGATGTCTTACCTCCAGATTTCCACGTGTCCCAACTCCTTCGCATCTTCTCTTTGCAAAACACCGGCCTCTGAATCCATGCGAAAGTTAAAAACAAGCCAGTTTGGTTGATGGCAGAAGAAGATGTGGCACTATTTGCGCAGGCGCTGATGTAAGCTGCTGCTGTTTTAGCACACAGCGTGTCAATCTCTCCATTTAGCTCGTTATACTTCCAGGGTTTGGCCTCCAGTGCTGCTTCCCGAATTGTTAGCTGACTGCTCTGTTCCAAAAGCAGGTTTAATCGACATCACCATTCAATTTGTTACGTCTGTTTTACTGAATTTTGGATCAGGCGCAGCTGTTTCTATCGCAACCAGCACCGCTGATGCGCTTTACTGCAGTCGTAAATTGACTGTCGCAAAGACACTCAAACTTGCGAGAGTCGGTGCGAGTTTGTAAATTATAAAACATAAACCTATACGAAAGCATGTTCCGAAAAGAATATAAGCAAATATAAGAAACGATAAAATTTAAGACCATTAGAGTTGAAAAATAATGCTCCTGTGTGAAATTCAATGCTTTTAAGGCCTTGAAATGGGCATTATTAAATTCAATACCTTTTCAATGCTTTTAAGACCCCGCGGATACCCTGTTTTTGGGCAGACGCACGGTCGTTAGTGTCCTGCTGGAGACCATTCTGACTGCGCTCTTGTTCCTCCGGGCACACAGAAGCAGAAAGCTGTCCTGCTGCTATGTTGTTGCCTCTTGTTGTTAGTTCCATTTGCACATCAGCTAAAATGGGTTCATAATGAGTGAGGTATTCAAACTAGACAAACAGAGATCCCAGAACTGTGATGGAGTAGGAGTTCTGGAGTGTTTGGATCTTTATTTTATTCTTACAGAAAAAATAAGGCATCACAAACCCAAATATATACAGCATACATCTATGGTGTTTAACTTTATCTTACAAAGGTTTCTTTAAAAGCTATTGTGTTGTGTTGTTCATATTCATCATTCTACAAGTGCCAATTAAACCAATCAGTAATCAGACAAAACATGCCATTATCAACAGTGTTTCCAGGCAATCAACACACAGACACAGAAAAACAAGTCACCAGGGATATGGGAGCAACTCTACGTAAGGCGAAGGCGAGTTTATTTGTGTGGTGGAATTTGTACTCAAAGTCTTTCAAAGTCTGCTAAAGCAACTCTTCTGCTGGAGTCGGCCACCTGTTTGACTTTTTGGAGAAGGAGACTGGTCCATGTTTAGTCCTGACTCTGGAACCAGCAGGAGGTCGGTCCATGTTTAGTCCTGACTCTGGCACCAGCAGGAAGTCGGTCCATGTTTAGTTCTGACTCTGGCACCAGCAGGAGGTCGGTCCATGTTTAGTCCTGACTCTGGCACCAGCAGGAAGTCGGTCCATGTTTAGTTCTGACTCTGGCACCAGCAGGAGGTCAGTCCATGTTTAGTCCTGACTCTGGCACCAGGAGAAGGTCGATCCATGCTTAATCTTGACTCTGGAACCTGCAGGAGGCCAAGGTGATGTTTGGTGTTTAGCTTAACAGATCCAGATCTAACCTTTTGGGGACATAAGCAAAAATCTGCCTCAGTGCCACCCTAGTCTACAAACTTGAGTCAGTCATTTGAATGGACTTTTTCATTATAATACATAAACATATGAAAGATACAAAAACAGTTGTACATTGAGTGCAAGTTTGTTGCGGGTTGGGATTTGTGTGACTTCTTCAAGAAAGTGTTTAAAACCAATGTGTCCTTGTACACAGACCTCGGAGCAGTGCGAGTGCATATTCAAGAGAATCAAAGAATCTGTATTTTTTCCATAGGTCACAATGGTCTGGTGTGACTTTCAAATCATAATACGAGAATTCTCACATGAATTCATCTCGAACTGAACTCGCCTCGCAGTCAGGGCCTGATTTATCAAGCCAGGTGGTAGAATTGTGGATGCAAAAAAAAAAAAAAAAAAAAAAAAAGGTTATTTGCGAGCAATTTATGCATACTTTAATATAGGAAATATACATATTACATATTACACAAAAGAGATGTGCACCACCTCAAATTCTAAATTTTTAGTCTGTGTGAAAACAAAAGTCAGCGATGCCAAGTTTTTGCTCCCACTAACCTGTTTTGCACATGAGCAAATGCTTGATAAATCTGGCCCTCAGTGTATGGGAGGTGTAAAGAATATCCCTTAAAATAAAGAGACTAAGCCTCAAATATCAGTACATTGGTTATATTTTGCATTTGACATTTAAATAGAATTCTGAAGGGAAATATCTGGGTCCTATCCCAGAAACGTTTGAACAAAATAGATGCATTTTCATATAATTTGGAGACTTTTTGATTTTGCACTTTGTGCTCAGAATGATTAGACACATCTTTCTACTTCTGTCAGTCTTGAGCCCAACACAGTGTCCTCTGCCATGAACACAAGAACAGAAGAGGGGAAATCACTTTTCAGCTTGTAGTATTGGTCAAACAGCGCAAACTAGAGAGCGAAGCTAACAGGCATGATGACTGATGGACTGACATACGCAACTTAACTTAACCACAACTTATTAGACAGAAATTTTAAAATCTGAAACTCAAGACAAATGTTTTGTGCAGCTTTTGAATGAATTCAGCAAAAAAGGGTAAGGGTTATCTGTAGAAATCTGCCGTATTTCCCTCCTTTAGTTTGGTGATTAAATCTACAAACACTTTTGTATGGTATTAGTATGTATAGTTCTACCGATATGTGTCCAATTAACACAAAGTAAAGACTGCCTGATCGCTTTTGGGATAAAGAACATAGGTTTGGACAGACATTACTCAGAAGGTAATTTCAACAAGCATGTTTGGATATAACACATGTTGATTGATGGACATGCATACATTTGAAAAAACTATCAACACATGGAAAGGTCTGGCTCTAATGTTTAGTCCTGACTCCAAAACACTTCCTTTTCCACACATTTCCTTAAACTCCAATTCGATCATTCATTGTCATTCCAATCAGAATCTCGTCAGCTTCGTGCCCGTCACGTAACAGCGTGAATAATGCATTGTGCCAGAGAGAATTTCGACAGCGTTTAGACTTTAGACAGTGACACACGCAGAGCACCAATTCTGTTTAAACAACCGAAGCCTGTTATTGCGGAGACATGACTTTATTGGCGAGCGCTGAAGCGGTATTGTCTTTGGAAGGCGATAAGCAGCTCCAGTCGTGTCGTGGAACTGCGCCAACCGTGCTAAGTCTGTCAGGAGTTTCATCACAAGAGAAATGGTGACGCGTTTGGGCTTTTTTTTTTTTCAAACGATTTCGGCTGCTGTGAGGGAAACAAAGGAGGTCTTTCACTGCACGGTCATATTTTATTCATAAGGTCAGTGGGGAAATGGAGGAAAAGTTTGACCAAAATGTATACTCCGGAAAAGAATATTGGTGCAAGCAGCAAAAATAGTTGCATAGTGTGACATATAAAGTTATTTGGTTAAAAAAAAATCTGTAAAAATCTCATTCGTAATATATTAAAAAAGATGTGTGGACATAAATAAATCTAAAATCATACAGGAAGTGTCTCATGCCTTACCTTGTACTGAGAAGCTAATACTATTTTCCACTTTAAAGATGTTTTCTGGTGAATTTAGTGTATTTTTAGCACAATTAATTCAATTCTAGTTACAATCGGGTTTAAGTGGTTACCGATGTTTCGTTATGTCAGAAAAGTAAACAGAAAGTTAAAAAAGAAGCTACAAGACGTCAAGCGGCGCTAGCATCACGTTAGCATTTAGCTCGCAGCTACTGTTAGCATTGCTGGATATATTTACACATTTGAAAGGTTGAATCAGTTTTTTTATCTCAATGTCTTCGTGCCTGTATTTGACACATTATATTTCCTTAAATCCACATTTGCTGTTGTAGTTTTGAGCAGTGACTGATAAAGCTGTTGTTCTGATTCAATCCCCATGTTAACTTTCCCCCTCGGAGGTCCGTTAGTGGGCGTAGCCTTTGATGATGACTGTATCTATAACTTTAAAGTGTCCATGACAGATTGAACTACTAATTTTAAGACGTAGTTAAGATCAATATATTTAAGGTTTTACTAAACATTTTTCAAATTTCGTTCCAGTTTGGCCATTTTTTAGCATTGAAAATGTACTTCCTGTTCATTAAGTATGACATCACGCTAGGTAGTTGCCTGGCGACTATATGTAACAAATTGGGCCCAAACTCATCAAATGGAACTTTTTTTTTTTTTTTGAGCCATAAAAATACACTAGAACTCACTTTTTTGTTAAATGTGTGTTCACAACCAGTTTCTTGTGAGAAAATTGAAATGTCTCCCCAGTGTGATGTCATCAGTTTAGAACTCTGCTCTACTTCCTGGTGTTTTCAACAGATTTTCACATTTGTCTCCACAAACTTGTTCTTCATTAACATAAAACTAATATTTATAATTACAACAGCTGCTAATCTACCAAACTAAATACAAATTTGAAAAACGTTCAAACCTGTCATACACACTTGAAAGTAGGGCTGGGCAATTAATGGCAAAAAATGGATTTGAAAATTGAAAAACAGAAAATTTATATAAAATTATTTTGGCTGGTGGTTTTGAATTGAAAAATTGATAACCATTCATGTGTCAGTAACAACACGTGGCTTAGTGCAAAAGTCAAACTTTGAGGCAGAATTTATTATATTTTATATTATATTTTCTGTGAAATGGAACTTATCAAAGGTCTGTTTCATGTATGTTCATAAAATCGTTAGTAAAAGCAATTTTTGTTTGTTTGTTTTTTGAAAAGGCTGAGCAAAAATCAAATCGAAATTTCAGACTGCGATCGTTTATAAGGGATGAAATTTATTTTAGTAAGCTTGACCAGTACTAGCATTTTAGCCATATGGAACTTCATAGTCAAGGGATCTTTTTTACTGACAGACCTTTTTACAGAGCAGACTTTTGTTTCAACATTATTTATATATACAGTAATTTGTAAAAAAAAAAAAAAAAATTATGCAGAATAATTTAATGAATTGTAAAATACAATCTGTAACTGCAGTATTTTGTTCTTACAATACTCCTGAGTGTTCTTACAGACCAACATTTTCTGGTAAGAACGTAGCCAAAAATATTCAAAAAAATAAATAAATACATAAAAAAATTGTTGATAAGAACATGTCATGAATAAGGCCTGTTAAGTCTCATCCTCTTCTTTATAAAGCCATGCGTCTGACATAAAGAACACACTGTGAGTCCCTATTTCTTTCTGTCTTGCTCTCACACTGACTCTGACTGGTCACAGGGTCACTTTCTTATTTGTCCAGTATTGTCAGACCCCAAACTTACCTCGCTTGATCCCAAAACCAGCTTCGTCGTACAAGTTCCTGACTTTTGGCATTAAACACACAAACATGAAAAAAAACAAACTGCTGCTTGGTACGATAAAACAGAACGAACAGGAAGTCAATAGAACTGTTGGAGGAAGATGGAAAAGAGAGAGAGGGCGTACATATTCCCAAAAGGTTAAGAGTTTGTTGAATGCACATTTTTTAGGGCTGTATAAAGCAGCAGGATCTTTCAGAAATCCGTGGACCGACTTTTATTATCGACTCAGAACGCAAACTTCCATCATCGTCAAGCAAATGATCAGAAGAGTTATTATTGATCTGATTCTTCCTCTGTCTGTTTCCAAACTCAGTCTCACTCCCACATTGATTTTGTCTTGTTCCAGTGGCATTTTCTTTATTAATATTTCACTTTCACAGCTTCCCGCCGACGTTTAAAGTCATGTAAGCTATTGGACTAAAGACACAGAACTTGTGTGGTGATTGATCTGTCTTTAATCTCTCTGATAGTTTGTACAGCCTGATACAACTTACTGTTAGAACTGCTTCTTTGGTGCTTAGAAGGTTCATTTCTAACATGTTTTGTTTAGAATTCCACCACCTACATCTGCAGTGTCACAAATGTCACCTTAATATTATATGAATGAATGAATAAATACATTTTTATTACAGTGTCTTCCAACCCTTCATGGGCTGATAAGACACCATAACCAAACATAGGCCAGTATCCAGACCAGTGCTTACACTAGACATAATTCCAATCTGTCACCGTGACGGACAGGGTCGCAAAAAATCGTCATGAGGTCATTTTATCCGTCAAATTTTGGTTCAGTATGCCTGTTTTTGCTGTTGTTTTTCTGACACGGAGACTGCAGGAGGCGCACAGAGATGAGACGTAAGACGCATTACACAAAAATAATCTGCTCCCTCAGGGACTTGAGAGATCCACTGTAAATTGGAATGAAAAATATTGAAGCTGTGATTCATGTTATTTGCATTTACACCAAAAACTATTGTTGCCGATGACATTTTTCTTTAGATTTGACTGATTTGACCATAAAACAGGGACAAAATAACAAAGAAACCAGACTGAAAAAAACTTTAAAGAAACAGATATGAACTCTCCTCCAGCCAATGACAGAAATACGTGTCACTGGACTGATGCACAGGCTGACTAAAAACATTGTTGAGTAAGTTTAGAGCAGATATTTGATCTTTAGAATGATGGAAAGACAATCCTACTGGACTAAGACTCTGAGGAGAACGATAGGTGAAAGTGGAATTTGTCATGATGCAAATGTTTGCGTCATGATTATTGCAAACAAAGTATCACGATTGAGCGAATGTTCAAGATGACTGTTGTCACACTCAAACCACAGTGACACGGTGGTGCAGCGGTTAGCGCTCTGGCCTCATAGCAAGAAGTCAGATTCCCAGTCGACCCGGGGCCTTTCTGTGGAGTTTGCATGTTATCCCTGTGTCTGCGTAGGTTTCTCCGGGTACTCTGGTTTCATCCTACAACTAAAATCATGCCCATTAATGCCTCCCCTGACCCTTCCCCCAGGGCTCCCATGCAAAAGAGATTCTCATTTCATTTATTGGTTTTGCTCATCACCATGTACATGGTATGGAGCACAAAACAAATCAAATACATTCACTGACAAAGTAATATATAGTACATTTTTGTACATTTCTAGACATATATGACAGTAAGAAATAATTCATTTATAAAGGACAAGGACTCCTTTTAGAAAGGCACCTATCTACACAACATTTTGGTCTTTTGTGACTGAAATAACGATATTATTGTATATTTTGGGACATTCTTCAAGTGTAACATAGGAAGATATTTCTCTCGCAACAACATTACACAGTTATTGTACAGACAGACATGACATGATATTCATCACCAACTCCACCTTCAGTGCACAGATGACAGATTCTTAGACATCTCTCAATGCCATTGTACCGGCCAGTGACTTTAGGAATTCTTGTGTTGTTTGTTCTAAAGTTACAGATAGATGTTTATTTCCAGCATTTTCACATAGAAGATACTTCTCAAATTTGTATTCCTGCTTTCTCTCTCTATAGAAGTCACATGAAGACATGTCCATGAGCTCACTGTGCCAATGTTGAATATGTTGGTCTTTTAAAATTTGCTCAACAGTCAATTTGAGCCAATGAGAGTTGCTAAAGGTTTGAGTCGTCCAAATGTATGACAGTCCACAGTCCGTCCAGAATGGTCTTTACCTGAGCCCTGTACTACGAAGCTAGATTTGGGGTTTAGCGAGGTAAGTTCTGGGTTAAACCTGGTCTGGCGGTCCTACGAAACTGGATCACGTCCTATCGGGTTAGATCTCTATGGCAACATGCGGCAAACTCATAACCTGCTCCGGACCAGGATAAGTTCCCGAATAAGTTAAAAAGACGAGGCGCTGGCCAATCAGAGACAAGAATTAAGTCGTTTGTAAAGAGGGGGAGAGAGAGAGATGAGAGAGGCAGCGGAGAAATGAGGAAATGTGAAAGTTACGGCGTTTTATATCAATGCGATGCGCACGGCACGTAACCTATTTATTAAGAGGCAGGATGAGATCTTAACAGTGACTGAAGAGTCCAGTTTAATCTGTGTGATGATTAATAAATTCTTTCATTGTCAAGAAATAATTAATGACTGCACCTTGTGCACATTTGGCTGTGGATTTTTACGCATCACTTTGACTCAGATAAAGGACACAGCTCATTCAGACTAAACGGTCGATCTATTAAATGTTTGTCATTCTGCACATTTGTGTTTTAGTCTGTTATATCGATGCATGACATTTAAATGAACTCTGTAGCGTAACTTCTTTGTCTGTGATTGGTTGATTAAGCTCAGACTTCATTTGAAGCTGCAGCGCGTTTCCTTCTTAGATTTTAATACTCGTATTTCGCTTCATGATTGACGTTTCCTCACGTTTGAAGTCCGCAACTCAGGTGTTCTGATTGGTCAGTTTGCGTTAACCCCGCCTCTGCTCCGTGAACGCGCACAACTTCATTGAGAAAATCCAGGGTTAACAGATCCAGTTGTGAACTCGTTTCGTAGGACAGCTTATCGAGAGAGGCTCATATCTGAGTTAGTCAACCCGGGTTAGAGAAACTTATCCAAGATAAGTTCAGCGACGTTCGTAGTACAGGCCTCTGGTGTAGCCATGGGGGAGTGGTATTCCACCTGTAATATACTGATGGTGGCAGATGGGTGTACATCATTTTAGTACATTTTACCTCCTTGCTTTGCACAAGTCTACCCCAATATCTGAATCTCAGTGGGACTTCCCTGGTTAAATAAAGGTCAATTAAATTAAATTAAAACAGTGAACTCTTTCATTTTCCTTCATTCTCATCTTGTTTACTCACATTTTTCTCGCTCACGTCACTTTTCCCCAAATGTGTGACCAGTTATAAAATTAAATATTGTGTACAGAAAAACATACTGTGATAAAAAAATCTTCTGAAAAAAAAAATCTTCTGAAATAGCCACATTTAGAAATTATATACTTAGCTATAACCAATTTAAACTTCCCACTGTTTCAAACTAATATTTCGAATTTTAAGTCTTGAAATATCAGATTGTATATATCAGCTTTTTTTTTTTTTTTGTCTAGAAAATTGGCCGATGCCAAAATGGAATTAATCTTTTCCTTGAACAAAAATACATTTTTGCGATTATATTGTGTCTTGAATAATCACGATTATCGATAAACCTAATAAGCATGACGTCTAGTTCTAGTGAAAATGCCTGAAGTGATCTTTTATTTTCAAGGCAAAGTACACTGTTATAAAACTGGCTCTTGTGCTGAAACACGTACTTTAACTTATATTTTCCCATCAAGTTTCCAACATCCACTTAGACTCATAATTCTTTCCCATCTTCTATCCAGCGTATTCATAAGAGAGTGTTTGAAAACGAGTGCGAGACAAAAGCTCATCCGGCCGCTGTGCAAACGCCTTGTTAAGTGTCCACACATTTTACGCTGAGATTCTGTGAAGCAGAGACGGTAATTGATGTTACATTTTTCACGGTCCGCTCCGAGGATGATGACACGCTTTAGAGTCCTGACGTAGAAGGGGAAAAAAAAAAAAAAGAGAGAAAAGAAATAGATCCTGGCTTGTGTTTTTGGTTGATGTTACAATAGCACGTTTTGGGATTCAAGTCAAGGACAGTCTCAAGTGAGTCCAAGTCTAAGTGAATCCAAAAGGGAGAAGACTGGTAACTCTTTCACTGCCAGCCCTGTTTTCACTTTGACCCTCCTTCCCTGCCAGACTTTTAAACTTCCTGTCAGTCTTGTTTTCTTCTGTTCTACTGAAAGAATATGAGCTACTACAATGTAATAATGTCTTTAGGATAAATATATGAGGTTTAAAACAAAGAGGACCAGTGTCTTTTTCATCTTTAAATCAACAGAAGCTGTGTTACAGACGTTTTCTACTTTCTGATGCAGATTCTATAGATTCAGCCTCTTTCATGGATTATATTGAACCCCCCAAACATAAAGGAATCCAGTAGTTTGACTTCCTCGGACACTTTGAGCTCGCTAACAAAAAAGGAAGTTTCTAGACTATGGCGGCCACATTTCTCACGCTCAGGCAGCCAACGCTATGGTTAGACCTAAACTTGAACTTCAATCATGTTGGTATGAGAACCACTGGTCTGAAATAAAATATATTCTTATCATCTGGGTGGGCTTCAGCCTCTGGCCATGACCAGCTTGCTAAAGCCTGATCCCATCACATGTTTGGCCTTGGCATACTTTAGGGCCCCAGGTAAAACTTTGTAGATGGGCCCCTAATACTTGTGTTTTCATTATTTAGTCTGCTCTTAAAGATTCTTATTGCTAGGGCTGGGCGATATGGCAAAAAAAATAATATCACGGTTTTCTTGGAGCCATTTGATCACAATTCTTGTAGACTTGCTTTTTAGGTAAATAAAATCTGCTTTTTTCAGAAAGTTCCTTCCCTGTTAGTAACTAAATCTATCTGTCCAGGGCTGACCAATGTTGTCCGATTTTTAGAGAGAAACAAGTGACCATGCCTTTGAAAAGAATTCCCCAAACAAGTGATCTCAGCTCTGCAACAAACATTCTTTAAAAAAAAAAAAAATTAGAATATTGTGTAGGACAAGACATTTTTTGTAAATCTAACCTGAAAAACTTGCAAAATGTCACCTCTTTTATGACTTAAAAGTTCAGTTCATAAAAGCACAACTTTCCAAATGATTGATTATTGGTCATTATAGTGAAGCAGACCTGGCAACTCTGAGGCTAAGAGAGGTAGGTTGGGAAAATAGCAAACAGATAACTGAAACTTACCCTTTTTGTAGCATATTTACATAAAAGAGGCGTGAAAACCTGCTCATCGTAGGTTTTGACATTTCGTTGTGTATCTACGTTTTCTTCAGGGCTATTAAATAGACCTGTCTAATGACTGGACTCTTTTCACAGTGCATTGTGGGAAGTATTACACCTGCTAAACATTCAAACACCACTACAATTACGCGAACGCTTGGACCAGCAAACCGGACAAAACCGAGCGAAAACGTTAAGTAAAATCTTAATCATGTTCGCCATGTCTTAGTAAAAAAAAAAAAAAAGTCCACATGTCAGCTGCACTTAAACACACCGGTCTAATCCTTTGGGCTGGCCTACACTTCTTCTTCTTCTACACATCTGCAGAGGACGTGTTTGCTTCATTATTCATGTCCGAGGCCCGAGAACGAGCGCTGGACCGTCATGCGTGAAATGACTACAAATCCTCTCCTCTTCGGTGCAATTTTACGTCCCTCATTACATCAGACTGGCTAACGAAGGAGGTGCAAGGCCGGGCCGCGGCATTGTCTCTGCGAACGTCCCGGGACGCTTCAATCTTTCAGTTGTCTTTAATTATAGAGAGGAGGAGAAAAAACGACATGCTGTGTTCAGAAGGTTTGGGCTAAAGTTTTTCGAGCGAGCTTATGTCAAGTTTGCTGCTTGAGTGAAGCGAGGTTGTATACTTATCATCAGAGCCGGATCTAACCTTTTGGGGCCCTAAGCAAAATCAGCTTTGGGGGCCCGTTAGTCTTTTCTACGAACCTTAAGCCAAAATTGACTTTTGTCATTGTAATTTATAACTATGCACTTAACGACAGACAAAAAAAGTGTAGGCCAATCTTTTTCACAATAAAAAGATAAATAAGATCCTGCCCTTCAAAAAACATGCATTTTCCTAAATTTGGAGCGAGCTATTTTAGACCAACAAATCTTATTTATGCATAGTTTATTATTAATATCATTGCACCTCTTCTTAAGTTTCACTTGGTGTCAGTGTTTCCAAATGGGGCCCCAGCCCTGTCCCTCTTCCTGTGAGCTCCGCCTCTGTTCCCTTTTCACGCTGACGCTGGAACAGTCTGAAACTTTTTCAGGACAAACAGCCTCATGTTTTATGTGGCTTTAGAAATAAATCAACATAAATCTCTTTGAGATTTGATTTTGAATGTGGAACCAGACTATAGTAACACACTGGTTTAGTGTGTTATTTCATAATTTCAAAATCACTGATGGTCATAACTCTAGTTCAGCTCTTTCAAAATGAACAAAACGTAGCACTAGTGAAACAAACTGTTTTGTGTCGCCATCAAAAACATATCTGTGACTTTACTCAATGTTTTCAGTGTTTAATTTTGTAAACATTGAGTAAGTTCACTTAACTGTCTAAACATTTTCTCAGACTAAATACAGTTGAGTCTCTTTCTGGTTTTGATTTGGTTTGAATGTGGCTCTTTTGCTGTTAAAGGTTGCAAACCCCTGCTCTATACCTGACCTTCTGTCTCCTATAACTTAGCTCCTACACCTAGTTCCTGTCTCCTACATTCTAGCTTATATCTCCAGTTTAATCATAATAATGTATTAGTCTCTGCTCCTCTATGCCCAGCTTTCTGCAACATTGTTTCTCAAACTTTTTTTTAGGCTAGTGACCCTTTATCAGTTTACAGTTCCCAGAATACCTGCACAATATACACAATATATAATTTAAGCCTAAATTTGAATAAATATGAATTTGTTATTGTTATTTTTTATTGGTTTAGTTACAAATTCATTTTATGTTTGGTATTGTATAGCTAAACATAGCCCTCGGAACTCTTATCTTACATCCTAGCTCCTGTCTCCTACATTTTAGCTCATGTCTCCTAAATCCTAACACATTTATCCTACATCCTAGCACATGTCTTCTACCTCCTACCTTCTGTCTACTAGCTCCTGTCCTCTACCTCCTTGCTCCTGTCTGCTACTGCCTGTCTCCCACATGTCCCCTACACCCCAGCTCCTCTATGCTACTGTCTGCTTCCTTCTTAACCTCTGCGTTTTTAACTCCTCTGACCTTTCTGGCCACAGCCATTTTGTCTCAACTTTATCTCATTCCTTATTTCATGTTCACATAGTTTTGTCCAGTCTTTGGAACACACACACCAAAAAAGGAATATACTCACTATATACGTATTTAGGCATCTCCAAAATAAGACTGCTTTTGAATAATAAATGTTTAAATGGGTCTTGGATATCAAAACCACATTTTAATCCCATATAAAAGATACACTTATCATTTGATCTTCTGTCCCAAAAGTGTACCTCTCCTTCCACGGTGGACTTGAAAAGCGTGTCTTGTCTTGTGCCAAAGTCCGGCTCAGCTCAGAGAGGAGCGGATCAGCTGATGCTCAGGTGATCCCAGCGTCCCAGCGGTGAGCCTCACGTCTGCTCTGGCCTACTTTACAAACTCGGCTGTCCTGTCTCCCACTCTTAACTCCTGTCTGCTGCATCCTAGATACTACTTTCCTGTTCCTTTCTCCTATGTTATGTTCTAGCTCTTGTCTACATCCTGGCTCAGATTTCATGTTTACTAGCTCGAATTTCTTGCATCTTAGGTCTAGTTTACTACATCCAAGCAGAAGTGAGAGACTTTGACAGGACAAGTCAAACTGAAGTCACACTTTTCAGGACTTGTGACTTACTTGGCATTTGAACCCTAAAGATTTGACTGATTTGACCCTTGTGTACTTGAGACTTAACTTGACTTGTGACTTTCCCTTTAGTAACTTTCCTTTGTGTGGTTAAAAACTTGACTTGAGACATGATTTGAGACTTGCCTTCATGTGATTTAATATTTGTCTTGCGACTTGACCTTTGAGTGACTTGAGACTTGACTCATGACCCCATGTGTGACTTGAGATTGACTTGAGACTTTTAGGAGCAGTTACATTTGTCTCACTTGGCTCTGAGAACACTCCAGCCAGTTCCCTCCTCAGTAAAGTCCCACCAATGAGGGAAGTGCAAGTGAAGATTTTCCCCTAAGGAATGGGACACCACTGTACGTAACTCTTTAAAGACAGAAAAAATGGATAAATCGGGTTTAGTTAAAAGCTGTCACGATAATACATTTACTTTTTCAAAACACAAACAAACTCGGATTTCAATGCAATTTTGCAATAATCATGTTTTCACACAGCAACACCGAATTCAATAATATTTACGTCGAACAAATATATCCCAACAGATTTTTTTTTCAAATGCGTAAAATGTGTGCACTTCTTTTCCAGCGTGTCTTCCTTTTGCTGAAATCACTCGACTCCAAGTCAGCTCCTGACCTCCCTTGGTCTGAAGGAGTCATTTCGAGAGTTAAAGGGCACTACCCCCTTGGTCTTAAAAGTATTAGGACACACTTCCCTTACACGTGAACGTTCAATTTTGGTCTCATCTGACCAGAGCACCTTCCTCCACATGGTTACTATAATAATAATAATAATGCATTGGATTTATATAGCGCTTTTCAAGACACCCAAAGACGCTTCACATTCTGCATTATTCATTCATTCCATACTGGGTGGTGGTAAGCTACTTTTGTAGCCACAGCTGCCCTGGGGCAGACTGTGTCCCCCACATGGCTTTTGGCAAAGTGAAAACATGATTTCTTATGGCTTTCTTTCAGCAAAGGCTTTTTTCCATAAAGGCCAGATTTGTGTAGTGCACGACTAAAAGTTGTGCTGTTGACAGATTCCCCAACCTGAGCTGTAGATCTTTGCAGTTCCTCCAGCGTCACCATGGCCTCTTGGCTGCATCTCTGACCAGTTCTCTCCTTGTTCAAACTGTAAGTTTAAGTGTACGGCCTGGTCTTGGTAGATTTGCAGTTGTGCCATACTCCTTCCATTTATGGATGTTGGTGTAAACAGTGCTCTGTGAGATGTTTAGAGCCTTGGAAATCTTTTTATAACCTAATCCTGCTTTTTACTTCTTCACAGCTTTATCCCTGACCTGTGTGGTGTGTTCTTGGTCTTCATGGTGCTGACTGCTCCTCAATACTCTCAAACAAACCTCTGAGGTTTTCTACAGAACAGCTACATATATATATATAATAATACTGAGGGTGGATTACACACAGGTGGACTCTATTTATATGTTAGGTCAACATGGAACCTTCTAAAGCCTCTAAAAGTAATGTGTTGCACTCAGAAGAAAAGGGGGTTGGATAATTTTGCACGCCTAGTTTTCAGCTTTTAATTTGTAAAAAAAAAAAAAAAAAAATCATGTATGACTGTCCTTCTACTTCACAACTGTGTGCAACTTAGTGTTGGTCTTTCACACAAAGTTTCAGTGAAATATGTTTGATTTTTTGTGGTCATAATAAGAGAAAATGTAGAAAAGTTCAAGGGGGTTGAATACTTTTGCAAGGCACTACATAAATAAACTCATCATATAACTGTTCCAGGAGACACTGACTGATTAAAAACAGGACCTTTCAGGCAACATTTGTGAACAAAGTAAGCAACAGTATACACGGTAAAACATCCTTTGACCAGCTTCATTATCGTTCTGTGATGCACCGATAGTCTCCTTGACAAAAACCCAACCTGAAATCAGAGGGAGGATAATGAGTTTCGCCCTAAACACTCTATACAAAGACAAGGCTCCACATTAAAACCATCTTCAACCATTCGCCGCAATCACAATAAAAGTCCACAAAAGCGTGTTGGAGAGGCTGTGTTTATGAGTCCGTGGGCTAAACTCTGGAGTGTGAAGAAGAAATACAGCCAGGCTCTGCTCACGGCGCTGTGGAGGAGGATTTATCTATGCACGATTCACTTTGGCTATTGTCTGAAGCGGGAAGTGAGAGAAATACAAGGGTGCTGGCGGTGAGGTGTGAGGGGAAGTGTCTTGCACGAGGACACGGGAGCAGCGCGCGGTGTGGTCTTAAGGCAGGGTTTGACATTTGCATTTATACAGGTGTGATGTTCGAAGACTTGTGTGGGATTGGGTTTAAGGAAGGTTTTCAAAGAGACACATATTTGACATTTCTGACCAAAGTGAAGTTGAATATAATGTGATTGAAAAATATAAACTGCAGAATGATTAAAAGAATATAGATACAAAATTGTTTCATTATAAAGTACAGAGTTTTTCTAAAATAACACTATCAAAAACATTTCTTTTGGACATGATAAGTGTTTTCGTTTGCAACTGCTTTTGATGGAGTTTGACTCAACACAATTGAAAAAAAAAAAAAAAAAAATCAAACCTGGAGGATGGATCTGTGTTCTAACTCCGATTTAAGTTCTTCCACATTATCAATCTGGAACTTCCCCCACTGAAAACGCTTGAGAAAATGAGGGATATTTAAAGAAATGCAGTACATCGAGGTGATTGGGTGACTTGCCAACTAGTGCCTAAGTAGTGACATCATTTAACTTTCTGGAGGTCAAAATTCAACCTCACGATTAAATGGAAAAAGAACGTTAAAAACATACTTTCTTAATGGGTATCAATATAATTTACGTCAAAATGGGAATAAATATATCTATAAAAGCAGCTTTTCTGCAGAAATGTATAAGAGGAAGCCTTCCACCAGGTCAAATAATGGTCCATTTTGTGGCTATGAAAACCTGAAAGTGAAGACAAAGACTTTTAATTGTTTTATAGATATGTTTTTGATCAAAAAGGTTCACGGTGTACCTTTGACCAATCACAGCAACAAATTGTAATGGCATGTCCATTGGAGCTCAACAGTGGAAGATCGCCCTGGTTCCAGAAGCAAATTGCCCCATTGTAAAGTACCCAAGGCTTTTTGAAAAATTCAAATATTAAAAGTTTAAAGTCTAACTCGCGCGGTTCTTTTCATTTTACAAATCTAGAACTTAATATTTGCCAAAAGTGTCTTGAAACCGTTATTTAAAAAGCTGCAGAAATGGATTTTAAACAGAAATGTAGTTCTTATGCTCCTGACACACCACAGAACTGATTAGCCTCGAAGATGTTTTAACACTTTCATTGTAATTTTTTTTCAAAACCTCTATGAGGATTTAACATGGGAGCTTGTTGAACCAGGAAGTGGGCAGTCACTGTTGAGCTCCATATGTGTGTGGGATAGAACAAGTGTCATTCTTCTTTCAAAAAGAAAATACCCTTTGTTTCTGCTAAAACATTTCATTTATTGTTTTTTTCTCATCACCACATGGTATGACGCACAAAACAAATCAAAATACATTCACTGACAAAGTAATATCTAAATAAAAGCACATTTTGTTCCATTTATCATCATGTTTGAAAGTCATAAGGTAATTCATTCAAGAGAAAGGACTCCTTTTAGAAAGGCACCTAGTTTACACAACCTTTCTGTCTTTTGTGACAGAAATAACGATATTTTGATTGAGTCGTCAAGTGTAACATAGGAAGATACTTCTCTCTTAACCTTCATTACATACGTTTTTGTACAGACAGACATGACATGATATTCATCACTAATTCCACCTTTATTGCACAGATGACAAGTCCTTAAAGAGAAAGTAAACCCAGAATCAACTTTTGTTTTTACTGTCAAACTCTGTGTTTGGGGTTAAAATGTAATTATCTACTGTTTCCTGGCCTTTTTTTTTTTTTTTTTACTTTTTTGTCCAAACTCACTCATTTTGCAGTTGTGTGCAAAAACCGCAACAATGCTGCCACGATGGTCAAACACTGTCAGTGCATTTTCAATGTCACATTAAGTTGACGCCACAGACGAGCTGCTCAGGTGGAATATAAAAACTCCTCCTTCTGACACCGCTGCTGTGGAGAGTTTGAAAGCGATCACCTGCTGCAAAGTGACATCGTCAGTCAATTGGCACAGCTTGGTAAGTGATTGTTGCAACATTCAAAGGTTCGAAGATCTTTTCGGTGTTTTGCCTTTCTCATTTTCAAATAAAAAAAAAATACTCACATCATGAGCTCTTGTGCTTATGTGGGTTGAAGCAAAGGTTTCATACAAGTAAGCAACAAGACCTAGTTCCATGCAGCCTCAGAGATATAAAAACCCCACCACACGTCATGACCGCTCCGACACAAAACTCACATCACTCGCCAAGATCGCTGCCCATATTCCGTTCTCACTTTAAACATCTCTTTATGCCAAAATACCCAGCCAGTGTCTTTAGGAATTCTTGATGGGTAAGTTTAGGCTTCAAGTTACTGAAATTAGTAAGTTTAAGACTGGGGCTTGGGGTAGGTTAAGATTTACTTGTTAAACCCAAAGAAAATGTCGCCACATGGCTTCAACCAAAATTTGTGGTTATTTTACGTTTTGGCTTTTCGTAAAAAAAAAGGCATGAAAATGTGCTTCTCCAAACACTGGGTTGCATTAAATTGTACTGTCTTGCATTCTTTCTATTACAGTAAAGCTCTCTTGTCTTTACTTGAATATACAGTATCTGCCTCTTCATATTTCTTACCACTGACATCCAGGAAAACAATCCCATCTTTATATAGTCAATCTTACAACAGACTAGAAGGCTTCACCATGGCACCTTTAAACACCACACTCATTTTGTATTCATTTTCAAACTTTTTCCCAAACAAACTTCCAAGCAGAATTGACGCTTCCTGGGCTGAAAGTCAGTGTCTGCCGGCTTTGTTTGAGCTTACAAGCTTCATTTAGCCCCGGATGTGCTATCACTGCCCCCCAGGCCTGCGTCTCCCTCTGCCAAACCAAGCATCCTCCACTGGACACCAAAAACATGACCCAAAACACCCAACCACGTCACTCACTAAGCTCCTTAACCACATGTTTAGTCCCATCAAGCGCAAAATAGCTCTGCTTATTGTCACGACTCAAGAATCTTTAGAAGTTTGTAAAGAAATATGTTTTAGTTTAGGGAATAGAGGCAATGGAGGCACATTATATGAGGTGAGATGTGGTTTAAGGTCAAAACACATCAAATGTCTTGGTGTTTTGTCAGGGTAAAAGCACTTAGGCGACTTGCAGCACTCTACCGAAGCTCAGATAAGAAAACCTAGTGTGATTTTTGATGAAGCTATGTCACTCTATGGTGTCAAAAGCAGAACTATAGAAGATTTTCCATGCGTTTGGGCTTTTGCAACAGCTTCTTTATCTGCCTCAATAAGAAAGAAATAGCCCGGTTGCAGTACGTTCAAAATTCTGCTGCAATGTTGTTCACCAGGAAACAGGAGCACCAAAAAAAATTCATTGGCTCCTTGTTGTTTATCATGTTCACTTTAAAATCTTGGTTTTGACGTTTTATTCTTTACCTATGAACATAATTGACCCGATTAACCCTTCCAGGTCAAACTGGAGTTTTAGGTCATTTGAACAGAACCTGCTGAGAGTTCCCCGAACAAGTTATAGCGCCCCGACTCTGGAATAAACTGCCTTTGTCTTTTCGTTCTTTGGACTCTGAGGGTGCCTTTAAAAGCATGTAAAGATACACTTCTTTAGGCAAGAGTTTGAGTATTCAATCTAACTTAATTTTTGGCAACCTGACATTACAAAACTCAACATTTGCCTTGAAATGTTGTAAAAATAATGTTCAGATGGTGGATTCCATTGACATCCACAGTCCATGCGATTCGCGCAGCACTGCTTTGCCCGCGCGTCAATGCCTTGGGAATTGTTTCCCATAATACCTCATGATCTCTTTGAGTGGGGTTTGCATTTCTACCTATGTTACTGTGGGTTCTCAGAGTACTCTGGCTTCCTCCCAAAAACAATGACCAGGACTGTAATATTCCCTACTAAATGAATCAGTGTGAATGATGTCTGTGTCTATGCGCTAACCATGAGTTGACCACTGTCCAGAATGTTCCCGCCTAAGGCCCAAAGTCACTGGGATACTTATTTATTTATTTATTTAGAAAGGGAAGTGCACATTAATGAACATATGTGCATATGTAAATATGCCAGATTTTAGCCATTGGCTAATTTCCATCTGTAGTCCCTTGACAGGTTGATGGTGCCATTTAAGGACACACACACAAACAAAACAACAGAACATACAAAACACATTAAAAACTGATTACACAGAAAACAGGAGATATTCAAAAAACAGACATAAACTCAGGAGGGTTACACAAATCACAATTTACAACACACTGAATTAATAAAGTGCTATTGCATTTTTAAATAGCGTTTAACCGGAAAAGAGTTATATGCAGATAAAGTGCTATATGTATTGCATAAATCCTGTTACACAAGTTCTATTGCATATTAAATCCTATTGCACATGCCCATATGCACAATTGCACAAGCCCTAAAGTCTGCGTGTATTGCACAAGCTCTAAAGTGCTGCGTGTATTGCACAAGCCCTAAAGTGCTGCTGTATTGCACAAGCCCTAAAGTGCTGCGTGTATTGCACAAGCCTAAAGTGCTGCGTGTATTGCACAAGCCCTAAAGTGCTGTGTGTATTGCACAAGCCCTAAAGTGCTGCGTGTATTGCACAAGCTCTAAAGTGCTGCGTGTATTGCACAAGCCCTAAAGTGCTGCATGTATTGCACAAGCCTAAAGTGCTGCGTGTATTGCACAAGCCCTAAAGTGCTGCGTGTACTGCACAAGCCCTAAGGTGCTGTGTGTATTGTGCAGATCCTAAGGTGCGCTCCAGTCATTCACCATCCCAACAAGCAGGGGACAATACTTTAGTGAAAGAAAATAAAACAAAAATATCAAGCCAATTGCGAAATCATTTATTTGGGTGAAAATTAGTTTGTAGATTATTTTGTTTTCTCAAACCTGACCCAAGACCTGCGCTTGTTAATGTTTTCAGCAACGTTTTTCAATGAACTTAGATTTCCAATAAAATGTCAAAAACATACGATAAGCACTCTTTACGTCAATATGTTACAAAAAAAAAAGGAAATAACCACGAATTTTGATCAATGCCACATGGCGACATTTTCTTTGGGCTTAGCGGTAAGTGTTGGCGTCAAGTTGCTAAAATGGGGTTAAGGCTGGGGAATGGGGCAGGTTAAGATTTACCCGTTAAACCCAAAGAAAATATCACCATGTGGCTTCAACCAAATAATGTGGTTATTTTACGTTTTGGTTCTTCGTAACATATTGACGTAAAAACGGCATGAAAACGTGCCTATTGTACAATTTTTACAATTTTTTTGGTAAATCTACATTTTCTTCGGAGACTGGGCTGTTTCTTTAGGTGCATTACGCTACTGTTTACCAGTTAAACCTTTTTAGCTTCTAAAAGTTGTGAAAATCATGGTGAATAACTTGAAGGCTCTGAACAGATGAGCAAAACAATTCCTGATACAATCTGTTTCAAACAACATATTCCAGTCTTTTAAGTTTGATAATTGGCAAATAGTATAGAAAGAGAATTGTCTGACTAGTCACCAACTCAAAATACAAAAAAAAAAAAATCACTTCAGAACAAAACATTAATCAGGCGTGCTTAAACCAAAATACATATTATGATGCCGAGGGCCAAACCTAATCATGCTTGTATTATAAAGTTCATTTCCAAATTAAATTATCGTCTAGTTGAGTGATTTTAGGCTTGCTTGGTTTTGACTGCCATATTTTTAGTGCAAAATTTAGTCATAGTAGATACATCTCAGGACCAAACTTGTTCCTTGGGGGATTCTATTGCATTATTACTTATATTTATGTCTTTAGCGTGGTGCCAGTACATTTCCATATTGAAACAGCTTTATGTTATACCGGCGTCGCCCATGCTAAGTCACAGTTTGACTTTTGCCTTGTTTTGGAGATTTTGGGCCTGAAGCGGACCTAATAGGACTGACACTTGGCGCGTTATAGAGTGTTAATCTGCTCAGAGCTGAAAATATTTCAATAAATTAAGTCATATTTTGACAGTCTTAAATCTGTTTGGACATTTGGCTCTGATCTTTGGCTTTGATTTATTATGTAAAGTCCACTTTTCTGGGGTTGTAGCCATTCTGTCATTATTAGTTTGCTCACAGTGCAATTTGTATTGATTCACATATGTTTGAGTAATCTTGTATAGCAGATATTCTATTATTTGAAAAAGTCTTGTTTTCAACTCAAATGAACTTAATGTCAGAGTAGTTTTCCTCTGTTCTACATTTTGGTGGTTGGTGTGAAAGTTTTGAAAATTGGTCTTCAGAAGCAGCTTATCATGTAAATGACACATGTATTTCCTGGTCATGTGACTTCCTTTGGGTCCTAGTGCTCACCAATTGCACCATCTGCTGGTGATTCTGTGAAACTTCATCATGTATTTGACTGTAGACAAAGTCAGCACATGCAATGCCAGATATATTAAAAGGCGAAAGACTTTTAATACTTGGCAGACTGAGGTTGGCTGCGAAAAGATGGAAATCATCACCCTTGGCTAGGGAAGAGTTAAAAAAGGTTATTTTTATCTAAGTTTCAGATAGATAAAAGTCCTCCAAATCTTCTTGGTCTTTCAAATTGTAAAATCTAAAAGTAGAGGACTTGGACTTGACTTGGGGACCACCGACTTGGGACAAAGCCAAAGACTTGAAACTTACTTAAGACTTGAAAAACAATGACTGTGTACTCTGTGTGTAAATTATCTTTGCATTTTGATGCTTTTGGATGTAGATGGATTTTAAAGAACTCAAATGACTTCTTGCAATTTTAACTTTTATATGTAATGGCATTTATTTTTTATTAAGAGGAATCAACACCTTGAGATGGGCATCTCATTTTCGAGGTGTCCTCTAAGAAAAGATAAAAGCAGCAGAAACAGCAGCAATGAAAAACACAAAGTGTACAATACAATAGATCAAACAAGATTCACAGACACACACATTCACACTAACATACAGGGCTCTAAGAGGTGGCCTCACCTCCCTAAAGTAGAAATTATACAATTAACTTGCCTACCACAATGACAACCAAGACAAAACTAAATACACTGTGGTGATTTAGAAGCTATTGAAGCTATTGAAACTTTACCACTGCAGAACTATATAAAGTCATTACCACAAACTAATTCAGAATTTCTTAAAGCTTTAGACCTTTAGTCGTGTAGTCAGTTGGTCGATACCATCTTAGTCAATTTGTATTGGTCGACTTATTTTTTGGGATTGATTATAATGTTTTATATTGAACAGGAACAAAAAGTACTGATTTAGTTGAGGATTAGGGACTGAATCATTGTTCTAATCTGCCTAAACCTAAATACCATGTTTCCTATTTATTTTGTGTATAAAGTGTTGGTTTTGCATGAACTCCAATGGCTTTTTAATATTTTCATTTGGATCAGAGAATAAAACTTCTTAGCGTCAGAGCTTTAGCCACGGCTCCTTTGTAGTTGATTAATCTGTCAATGGGATATGTCTTTAGTCGACCAATAATTTCTTTGTTCTACTACAGCTCTAGAATTACCAAAATATGATAATCTGACATATATACTTTAAGATAAGAAACATCTTGTGTAACCTTTCTGGCGGATGATGTAGATATCTCACACCTCATCATATCTCTTCTTGAATGTTTAAATCAGATGAACGTAGGTGGTGTCATGCATTATTCAGGAGTCTGTATTAGCCTATACCTGCTGTTATGAATGTGAACGTCACATCTGATCAGCACACGACCTGACGCTAATCTGCACTGAAGCACTTCTCCTATCAGACATAACATTGCACTTAACATGTGTAGGCCAACCTGATGTACCAACGGATTAGCTCCACTGGGGGAAAAAACAAAATCCAGACTTAAATAAGGTAATAAGTGCTTGGATTAGGCAAAGTCACATACCTATTTTTGGTATAACTTGAATTTTATAGGATAACTGTTTTGTCCTGATTTCAAGTGAAGTGGGCATTTTTTGTGGTGGCTTTTTTTTTTTCTTAATAACAGTAAAACAAGAGTAGAGGCAGTGCACCTTAAGTAAAAAAGTGAAAAGTACAAGCACTAGAATTCAGAACATTTATCTTCATTTTAGTTGTTTTAGCAAGATTAGAATAAATTGCTAACGTTTTGTAGCAGATTTTACTTGTTTCAAGACAGTTCTGACTGTCTTAGTAAAATGTCCTACATCATTAGTAAAATTTGGCTTGAAATATGATCCAATTTATATAAAAAAGGAGGTCCATTAACACCATTTTACCCAGAAAAAAAAGTATAATATTTAGTATATTTTTTGCAGTGCACAAGCGTTGGACAGTGAGATGGGCTTTACAATGAATTATTTACAATTATTCAGACTTTTTATCATGTTGATAATTATATAATTACAAATGTGTCGATTTGCACTTCACAAAGCTCTAATACACAGCAGCTGTACACTTAACCCGGCCAGCCAGATCTAGCGGTAATTTCAAGATAATCCTTCTAGCAGACTAAATGGTTTGGCCTCCGACCCAATCACATTGCAGCAGTGGGTGTTGAGGGGGGTTGGTCGCAATGACGACAGGAAGTAGCGCCTAAATCAAACAATAGACAGTTCCTGTGGATGTATGTGTTTCTGCTGCAATTGATTCTGTTTAAGCAGAAATACGGAGTATTTTCTTTGTGAAAGAAGAGCAGAGAGGTGTGTGTGACACTTGTTCTGTACATTGGATACTCCATTACGATTTGTTGCTTTGATTTGTTAAGCACAAGGCTAGGCTGCACATCCAATCAGCTATGGTATTTCATTAAATGTCCCACCTTTTGTTCACTGGCTTTGGCAACGGATAAAGCCTATTTATGGACTTCTAAAGTTACTCACTGTTTTTAAAATGTAGGAAGAGAAAGTACAGATTTTTTTTTATGAAAAAATGCAAGAAATAAAAGAAAAAGTCAGCAATTTTGTGAATACTCAAGTAGTAGCAAAAACTTAGACATTAGCTACTTGAGTAAAAATTCATAGTTACTTGCCATCTTTGGTCAGAGGAGCGAGCCCATTCCCACAGAAATATAATGTGACTACACAAATTATAAACCTGGTTTATCACACACTTTCTGCTTTTTTGTGTCTATGATACTGACACAGTCTCATGAAAGCACAGTTATAATTCAACAGTATCATGAGCACGTTTCCAGCACTTTTTGCATGTCTATACGATGTTTCTATTTGTTTAACTTGACTATCCAAAATAACTTGAAATCTAGGCGCAACTTTTCTATGATCGTGGGTTTGTACAACGTTGTAACTCTTCATAATTTCACATATTAATAGTCAATATTACTTTGATGACCAGGTTATTTCCACATGAATGATTAAAAAGGCTTCTAAGTGACTTTGGAAAGCAGCCGTTCTCTATGTAAATTTGGTGAACATGAGCAGTGTGGTTTACTATTAAATATGTGATTAGTTGTGATTTGTCCAAACACGGTTCACAGCTGCCGCCGTGCTGTTGCCATGGAGACGCGTATGGTCAGTGGTCTGGTGGAGATCAAAATCTATCTAATCATCTTTCCCTCCCTCAGAGTTTGGGAAGAGGAAGTGCAGTTTGGGGTTTTTAAAATCATATTTGATGGTTTTACAAGTTTTAAAAGTAAATTGTGCTAGTTACCCCAGGGCCCAGGGCAGCAAAGGGCCCCCAAGATTATTTGTGATACCAGAAAGCTCCATCACTTCTATAAAACGTTATGAAATTGGCCAAAGAATAAAAAGAAGTAATAATTGAATACATTATTAACAAATATAATAACTAGAGATTATGATGTTATATGCTAGCAGGGCCCAGGGCCAGATTTTATCGAGGACCCGGCTTGGGGGGCCGGCGGTTGCACAATACATCGCAGTTTTTGACGCAAGATTGTGCCCAAGACTAGAGTGTTTATAGTGATAATAACTAATGCTGCGTCTGTTTTTATTGCTCCACAGCAGGGCTTTTCAATTATATTTTACAGTGGACAGAGGACTATGGTCTATGGGCCGAACCTCCATTTGGAACAGGACTAGAGAACAATTTGTGAACCAGAACAAAGTGAACAAAACAAATATCAGTGGAATTTTAGCTGATGAAGTTGATTTAAAAGTACTGCAGGCGACTGAAAACCAGATTAACCAAGAAATGTGGCCCAGTCCCTGGCCCACTTTATTAAGATGGGCCAGTCTTTATTCAAAGCATTATGTTGCTGTATCCACCACTGTTCGCTGTAAATCAGGTACGGATTGTTTCCCTGTTTTTTTACAATGTGGCCATTTTACCAAGGTGGGCCACATCATACTGCTTGCGGGCGCTATTTGAATAGCCCTGTGCTAGAATTCACTGAAAAAAATAGCAAGGGTTGGAGACAAAACTGTCAGTTCAACGATTTGCATATTAAGAGGGTTTTGTGTCAAATACATCACAACGTTCTCAATCCAGCAACATTGTAATGTGTCGAAAATGTCACTAGGAATGGTTCCAAGCCATTAGCTCGGACAGAAAAAACACAGGAAAACAGAGTGAACATGTATAATATACCTAGGGCCCAGATTTTGCTGCTACGCCCCTGCTGGTTAATAACAACTATTGTCTAAAAACAAGTCAAAGTCTTGTTGTGTTTTGGCGATTCTATGTTTAATTAGTTAATTAAAATAATCAAAGAGATAGCATGAGAAAAAATGACAGCAAATGCCTTTAAATCAGTCTTTGAACCATTGATGAAAAGCACAAACTAAAGCTAAACCAAGCTAACCCATGTAAACCAAAATGATTTCCAGGTGTTTACCACAATGACATGAAAGAATGAGCTTCTGTCATGTACAAAAGCTTCACATTAGTCGCAGCACAACATGTTTTCACTTTTGTCTCCAGATCAGATTGTTCAAATGTTCAGTCTGAGTAACTTTATATGTCCAGGGCTTTATAGTCAAACATATTTCACACAACATCATCAGAAATGTTTGAATGAGATAAAAGTGGAAAGTATCAGATGACAGAAATGACAATTCAGAGCCTGATTATTTTCTAAACTTGTGGAAAGCAAATCAGGCCACAAAATGGTCGCTAATGTTTAATTAAGTTGTTTTTTTAGACATTTTTTTACGACCTAATTTAATGCCAAAGTGAAACCACAGAGCTAAATGTCTTTTTTATTAGATTCACATGTACAGTATTTTTGTCCCTGCACAATAAACAACAAACTCAATGTGCCTTTAATTACTCACAACAGCTCATTTTTAATCCATTAACGTCGCCATAAAACTACCGTAAAAACACTTGTATCCATCACCTCCCATAACTCCATCCACTCCTTGTATTTTATTTTATCTCTCCAAAGTCACTTAGCGGTCAAAGCTGATTAAGAACGAGCTCCGAACTGTCCCAAAACGCCAACATTTCATCATCGTTACGCCACTGTTTTTTGGCCAAGACGGATCTCTGCTCGTTCGTAATCAACAGCCAGTCCTCGTAGCACCTAGCGACACTTACCCGTAATGCCGCTGCCGGGCTAATTTTATGCAGATTGCCAGGACAAATATGTACATAAATCTCTCTGACGTGTGCCAAACTAGTTGTTTGCAGATGAAGCGTTAATGATGAGGGATGTGACGGGTTAACTGGAGAATGGGTGACGCTATAGTTTCAATTAGCGTTGGTCTGATGCCATTGTCTGGAACTGATCCGATGATACTGATAGTTTGTTTTTTGTGAATGGCTAAAAAAGTCAACTATAGGTGCTGCGTTTAACTCAAATTCAAATAATCAAGCTTAATAAAGTGTCTGGCTCGGAAATATATAGAAGCTACAGGAATAAAATCAGCCCTCCGAAGAAACCATGAAATGTCAAAAACGTACAATAGGCACATTTTGACATCTTTTGATCACACTTTTTATCCTTCACAAAGGATAAAATGCTTATTCAGAAAGTTTAATCCAGAAAATCTATGTCCAGTGTCTAATTCATGTATTTCTATGATTTTGCAAAAGCATAAGGCTGTTTTCTATGAAATACAACAAATGTATTTTATGCACACAGCAAAACAAACGCTTCTTTTGCAAAACACTGACAAATTATTTCTTTCCTTGGAAATTGTGTTTGCTTGTGTGTGGTATTTACTACAGTTACTTTTTGTGATGTAAAAGACAGTATTTAAGCTTGTGCATCGATGACATGTCCACATTAAAGTCAGGTGCTATCTACTCGACCATTCGGCAGCAGACACCTGAACTGCATCAGTCAGCGTCACAGAGAGTGTACATGAATGTGCACTTGAACGCTGGAAGTTGGTCGCTTTCTCAGAAGTTGGTTGCTTGGTCGCTGGAAGTTGGTCGCTTTCTCATGTCTCTTCTCAGAACAGTCTGTCACCTGTTCTGAGAAGAGACATGCGACCAACCTCATGGGTTTATGTGTGAACACACTAGGAATGCACGACTACTAGTTATAGTCGTCGACTAGTCAAGAGCGTAGTGAGAGACTTCGACTAGTCAATGTCGTAAACTTTCTAAGACAAAGAACAGTGTGGATCCACAGAGTCAGATCCAGGTGGATGATGGCTATACAGTGAGCTTCAGCGTCAGTGCGCTTGGCTAGACAAAGCATTTTTGTCGCGCTCTGCAGTGGAGGCACAGCGTGTCCGTGCGCTATGCAAGGCAGGAGTAGCCTACAGCGTGCTCCGGACTGACACAGTGTGCTGAGGCGGGGGACAAAACACCTCGAGACAGAAAAACAGCGCGAGGAAAAATGTAGAACGAGTCGGGGAAATATCAAACACGTTACTAACATTTATTGTTGTAGAGACAACGACTGATTTGATCATTCTTCGATCATGCTTGACCTTTCTAGTCAATTAGTCGACCAGTTTTGCAAGCTTTAGAACACACCATAATTGCTCTTTTTGTATTTGTACCTTTATATATCTCATTACCAACCTAACTAATCTTGAATTAAACACACTTTTAATTTAACGTATGAATTTCTTCTTGAAATAAAAAGAACAATGCTCAATTGTTGTGTCCATATAGCGCAAGACTAAGTTGTGCCACTTTGACAAAACGAACACAAGGCCTTTAAAAGTTCATACAGATATAGTCGCGCGTGTCTCCATTAAAGCAGAGTTGAACTTGTGCAGAGGCAGGAGGCCAGAGGCGGTGTCCATCAGCAGAATAAAGTGCTGACACAGACTGCATCACCGCTCCGAGCACCTCTGTCCGGCCATCGCTGCATTTCAAACCAGCTAACAGGACAATTAGAACCGAGCTCCGTGCCGCGTGATGCAGAGTAAAGCAGACAGTCGGAGAAGTCTTTGTGGAGCAGCTGTTAGCATGATTTTACGGCGGACAAAAAGAATGACAGGCAGTTTGATAAAGAGAGTTGTGCGTGCTGCTAGATGTCGGCTTTTAAATGTTTATGTTAGCGTAGTTGGAAATGGCACTGGAAGACTTGACTCAACAGTTTAACGCAACAAAAAATGTAATTTACTGATGCATAAGATCAACGTTATTGCAGTTTTCTGATCACAAACTCAGCTGGAGTTATGTTTACGAGATACTATTCTTTCCTCTCTGAGCCTCAGAAAACACTGTTCTGAATGTTACACATGCAGAACTTGAGATTGATCTGCACTGTTTTAGGTCATCATCTAGTCTCGGTTTGAATATTTCTTAAGCATTAGCACAGGAGCCTCAAACTTGCGGCCCGGAGGCTAGATCTGGACCTTATGATGCTTTCAAAAGTCCCCCAGTTTTATCACTCACTGCTCAACTACAACTACAACAACAAATGTGGATTTAAAGGACAAATACAGTATAATGCAAAATCAACTTTTGGAGTTTGCATCCTTTTCTAAAAAAGCTTCCTCATCATATCATAACTGAAGTTTTGTCTGCAAGTTATCTTTCTTCCCCCCAAAACCATTTTTAATGCTCTTGATTAAGGATGCATCGATCCAATACTAAGATTGGACATCAATGCCATCCAGGAAATTTTGCTGGATAGTTCCATTGGTTTAATTGGACATAATGAGATGTATTTATGGCTGGTGTTGATCCGAATGTCTCATATTGTTGGACTTTTTTTTTCTTCTTCAAATTAAGTTGAGTTAGGTTGTGACAATTTCAGTCTGTACTCTGGTATCGGTTGATAACATGTACAGATTCTTAAAGACAAGTATCGGAATCGGTATCGGATCTGAAAAAGCTGGATCAGTGCATCCCTACTCCTGATAAATGACGTCATAGCTAGATCTCTGAGATCTTCAGCGCTGTCTGAAAGACTGTGCACTGTTGCAGCATTAGCATATCAGGCAAAATCGCTTTGAATTTCATTGTAGCAAGTAGAACTCAATTCCTGATCTGGGAAACACATGACTGTCAGTTTATATTTACTCCACTTTTTACTGGTTCTGGTGGCTGGATTGCAGTGTGGAGGTGCACAAAAGTAAGTTTGAATGACAAGAACAACATGTTAGGGACATTGTGTCACATATAGAGGGATTATTCATTTATTAACAGGGGGGATGTGTGTGCAACCGAATAGCAGAAACAAGTTATTGCAGCAACACTAACCAGCGCTGTTGTCAGCTACGAGAGTTAATCACTGTGTAAAACAAAAATTATGCTGCTAAATCGACATGTGTGAATGAAATTTGTCTTTACAACTCATACACATTACATTCAGGTGAGTGAAAAAACACAGACGTCTGTCAGACCGGTTCAGAACTGATCCAAACAGCTACTCTCGTCCCATTTTGCTGTTTTAATCCTAGAAAAGTTTCTCAAGCTAACTAGACAGACAGCGGTTCATTCTGCTGGCGACATGAGCAGTAAAAGCGGAAAGCGGTGTCAACCAACAGTGCCTCTATAGATATGAAGACATGGAGATGAATAAACTGGTGCAAACGATCCAAACATGTAAATATATCCAATGCTAGCAGTAGCTGTGAGCTAAATGCTAACGTTATGCTAGTGCACTGTAGGTACAATATTTGCTCGGCTGCAAAATCTACTCGGGTCGCACTTTCATGACGACAACGAACTATATTTGAGCTTATTCTCAAAAATCGATATTTTACTTGCTTTTATGATCAGTGTAAGTGTAATTTAGCTTTGTTATATAAAAAACGAACTTTAAAATTATTATATTTCGCTAGCTTGGTAGCACCGTTAGCACAAGCGAGACGTCATGCGTGCACTCTGATTGGCTGTACATGGAGTAGTGGTTATGGTATTTTTATCATTGTAATAGCATACATTTTAACGAAATTAAAAAAAAAAAATTTAAAAAAGTTGTTACTAATGCCGATAAATTAAATCTTGACAAAAATACATTTTGTTTGTATGTAATACAGATAAATTAAGAGTCTAGACACGTGTCATGGACAATTATTTATCAATAAATTGTAGGTAATGATAACAGCATTTCCAACCCGAAGTTCTGCCAACTGTCTCTGAACAGAACACTACTTAAAAACTTACGTTATAATAATTTCAAAATGTATATTTGAAAAAATAAAATAGCACACTAAGTTAAAAACATACGTTAAAACGGTATTTTAATTCAATAAATTCATTTTATTAGCCGAAAAAACTGTTTAACTATCTCAGTGACGTCATCAATCCTTGACGAAAACTGCCCGAGTAGATTTTGCAGCCGAGCAAATATTGTACCTACACCACCTGAGGTTTACTTTTTGAGATATCTTCACGTCAACATTTAATCCTCCATTTAATTTTTTTTACTGACTCGATTTGAACTAGTTGAACTCAAAATAAATTTAACATACACAGTTCATTGAAACATATTGAAAGAAACAGTACAAAACATTTTTAAGAGGAGAACAATTGCATAAAACAATATTTATTCTTAAAAAGTGAAGACCGAGTGAAAAAAAAAAAGCTGAATAAATTTCCCATGTGGGTTTTATCAGACAACCTGCGTTATTTGAAGTGTTTTTAATCAAAAACCGTCAGCAGCCACACGAGAGGAGGAGAGAAGAGGAGCCGTGACTGACTGGAGTGTTTGTTGTGCGTCTGTTTAGTTCGAAGTGAAAAAAAAAAAAAAACTACTGCAAGGGTCTTTTGTATTCATTTATGTGATGGAAGCAGAAATTTGACTATAAAAATGTCCTCATGTAGTTCTAGTTGTATGTGAATGTCTGTGTTTTCAATTGGTAAACTGTTTGATTAATAATGACTCTGCGGTCTATTTACTTTCAGATTCGAACTAAATGATTATTACGGGTCGTTCTCCAAGAAAATGTAATTTTTGTCAACAAATTGTCAACAAATTGTGATAATTCCGAGGCCCGAAAGTGCAACCTTTGTCGTAGCAACAGACGTTATAAAAAATGGGTGTTTGGGGAAAGTTTGGAGAGAACGCTGTAAAGTTTGGATGGAACTTATCACTGTAAATGGATTAAAAGAGAGAGAAAAAATATTTCATAAAAAAAGCGTGGATGTGATTCTGATCCGGACCAAGAGCCATGTTTTCACTTCCGCAGCTCAGGCATTCACGATAAAACAAACCCAAAAACACAAGTCACGAATGAAGCAAAAGTTGTTGTTTTAAATCAAAATCTGTTGCCATGTCCGTAATAATTGGCCGGACGATATTTAGATTTTTGTATATTGATCAGGGCAGTTGGTTTGTGGCGTTTTTTTTCTGTTTTTCCCTAATTATTCCATTATTTTAATCTATTAAAATTGCTGAAAAACATCTAACTTAAGTGTTTTGTTTTGTTTAATCCATTAATTATTACATTTTGTTGCAATGGAAAATATTAATTTTGCAAAAAAAAAAAATTCAAAATAGATTATTGCGATTAAAAAAATGTACTCCATTAATATGTCTGTAATTAATAATCGCAATTAATGCACTGATTTGACACCCCTTGTTAACAGTTTAGTTTCGTCTGTCTTTAATTAAAATTTAAATACAAATAAAACAATGTAAATGAAGTAAAGCTAAAGGTACGAAGTTGCTTCCTGTACAAAGTGGGCAATACAGGGCCGTTTCCAAGTGGTGATGTTAGCTTAGCATTAGCATGTCACTTACACAAGAGTTGAGCACAGCAAGCACTTCTTGTAAAGAATATTTTCTTGTATATAGGTCAGTGGCTCTACTCTTGATAACTAGAGTTATTCATTCATTCATTTTCTACCGCTTAATCCCGTTAGGGGTCGCGGGTGACTGGAGCCTATCCCAGTAACTTTGGGCCTTAGTCGGGGGAACACCCTGGACAGTGTCAACTCGTCGTAGGATTAGACAGACAACATTCACTCTCTCATTCACTCACTAAGGAAATTTACAGTGATGCCCAGTTACCCTAAACATGCATGTTTTTGAGGTGGGAGGAAACCGGAGTACCCGGAGAAAACCCCCGTGACACGGGATGGAAGAACACGCAAACCCCACCCAGAGAGATCGTGAGATGTTGATATGGTCCGACCTAGGAGTCGAACCCACGACCTCTTATTGGGAAGCCAGAGCTCTAACCCCTAACTAGAGTTATATTGACATAAATTCTGCACATTTATCAATCTGGAATGACTCTTTCCCAAAAACTAAAAGCAAAAATCACTCCTACTTTGATTTGATTCGGTGAAACAAGCCAAAAAACCCAAACTAATCCAGGTAAATAAATAGACAGTTGTCTTTTTCATTCAAAAATATAAATGTATGTTTTGTTTTTTGTTTTTGCTGACATTTGCGATGTGTTGCCATGTTTGCTTTGGTTAGTTTGGACACTTCATGTTCCTTTTGTCCAAACCACGCTGCATGGTTCAAATTCAACGCAAACATGAGTTGAACTAGTTAATGTTGAGAGAATTCACCAGTTTTCATCTGTGCAAGAAAGATAATCTTTCCGAGGCTTGTGGGAAAAGTCTTCTATAGGTTAAATTCTCCGCTCAGAAACACAATCCGATAGAGCTTCTATACAATGCCTCGACAAAGAAGATAATAACTGCCTGAACCCGCTTCAATTATGGAACGCATGGATTATAAACTTTGCCTGTAACATGTTCCCATTCTTCCTTTTTTTCCATTTATTTTTGATGTAGCCTGCAGACTTGTAGCCTCAAACCATCAATAATCAGTGATGGAAATAGTACTTTCAAAACCACACATCTACACTGAATAAGTGATTTGTAACGTATTTTGCTTCTTAACCAAACATATGTACTACACTGCATACTAATGTTGACTGTTATCACTGTAAAGAAGACCCGAATCTTGCATAGGACCTGGCATTTGTAGAGGTTATCGTTTTTCTAGTTGATGTCAGTCCAACTGCTATCATGCCTGTTGGCTTCACCATCTGGTTTGCTCTGTACATAAACCAGTTGTACAAGCTTAAAAGTGACCAGCCCTCCTTTTCTGTCCTTGTGACACGACAGAGACACCGCTGCTTCCACTGTGCGGCCTCAAAAAGAGACAGAAGCAGAAACTTGCGTCTGATCATTCTCAGCACAAGAATGGACAGCCAAAACATGTTCTACATCTCATAAGCTGTCAGACAGTTTTTGTTTTGCATTATAAGGACAAGTAGTATATAAAACAATGGCTTATCACTATTTTATCATAAAAATTACTTCGGCGAAATTATGGTGGATTTCTGAACTTTTCTGTTGAAATATTTCAAAAGCACCAATGCCGAGCAGACACACATTGTGAAAACACATTCAGAAAATACACAATAAATAAATAGATCAATAAAAGAGTTCATTAATCGTCCATTCCTCTCTACAAAGTAGCCTGCCATGTCAGCCGTTCAACAGGTGGATTGAGGTGGGGATAAAGCTGGATGTGGCCCTTTTGGTTTTGAGTGAAAGGGACCTGAACCTGGGACCTGATGGCAGGAGGGTTCAGTCATATAGTAATCATAAAAGTATGCATAACATTAGACATAAATTGACTATTGTAAAAATGTGTTGGTCTAAAATAGCTTACTTCAGATTTAGGAAAAATGCATCTGTTTTATTGAAAAGTTTCTGAAGCAGTAGCTTACATCAACTTGTCAACTCCTAGACCATCTAGTAGGGAAGAATGTGGGAAAATAGAAAGAATTTCAACAGATAGTAGTGTGGAGAATGCTTTTTTGGACTCGATCTTGACTACTTTTTAGGTCTTGAAGGTGCTTGGACGGCCTTATCTTGAATTCGATCTTGTTTTGGACACCAAGACCACAATTCATTACCACCACACTCCAGGATTTCATGGTCCCAGTGCAGTGACTTGTCCTAGACACAGTTAGATCATTATATGTCAATAGGATCATGTAGACATTGATGATTGTATAAAAGTAGGATCTTGATTTGATCTCGATGAACAACAGTCTTACCTCATGGATTGAGCTCAACTTCTATTTCCCATCACAGTCCAGCCTTCGTACTGCGGTTGCTGCAACTCCTCTATCTTTGTTTTCCTCAGATCAAATAGTAGCCCTTCTCCTCTGTACCTTTGTCTCGTTTGAACCTGTGTAAATAACAACAATATATGCTCTGCTAAGTATTGGTTTTCCGTAAGCGTCATTTTCGGTTTTCCCCTCAATTTTCCGCTGGTGACACAGACACTACAAGCAAATCTTTAAAACCTTGCCTCCAAGACTTGCTCCGCACTCCTTGGACCTCCGATAACCCCATTCAAACCAAACACACGTGAGCTGCCTGCCCAAAAATTGCCAGACCAGTTCAGACGGGCGACCCTTGACTCGGTGTGAAAGACCCTTTAGTTTCGACCTATAAAAGCCTTAGTCTTGTCTCGGTCTTGGAACTTTGTGGTCTTGAAAAGGTCTTGGTTTCAGTTTTGACAACTACACTAAAAGACAGATCTAAATATGTCATTAGAGGTTTTTTTTGTGTGTGATAATTTTGTATCTTTAAACCTTTTGCTAGCCAGCTCTTAAACCTCACTTTTTGAACATTCCACCGATAGATCCTCTCTTTCCTCCGCGTGCCCCGAGCATTTGTCATCTGCCAGTATCTCATTCAAAATTCATCTCCTCGTATCAGAAGCGTTGATATTGCACTTGTTGCACGTTGGCTGTGTACCGCGCTCAAATGTATTATTGAGAGATGGAGCTGGAGCCTGCACACACATGTTGGGCTCAGATCTGAGAGTCGATGGGTCTCGGCGGAGCGGTAGATGCAATCACTTTTGGGGGCCTGAGTTTGTTTGCGTCGCCGCGGAAACATTAGCATAAATGCCAACGCGGGGAAAATGTCACCTCACACGCCTTTGCTCGGCAGAATCGTATGGAAACTCGGTGATACAGACTGCCGAGGCGCAACCCGACTGACCCAGATGTGGAGCGTATAGGGCCAGTGTTTTGTGTGTTTACTGAGGTGATTTATATTGAGTTTATTGGTATACTGAAACATTGCTGTGTGGTGTTTAATTCAGAAATGTTTGAGTTATCTTGCTTCATTTAGCAGTTTGTGTCTCCAAAACTCATAATGTTTCTTTCGTCTTAAGAGTTTCTTTCAGGTTTATTGTGTTAGCAGGGCTAGTTTAGTTGTGCTATGGAAAAATATAGGCCTATATATTGTAGATTTATAATACTGGTACTTTTATTGGTATTTACTGCAATGGAATAATGTATAAGGATATTTTATGACATTTATAGCGAGACACTAAAGTGACAAATAATTTAAAAAAAAAGTCTGACAGCTGGTAAGTACAGCCCTGCTCCCAAAGAAGGCTAATGTCATTATGCAGTAGTTTTAAAATTCAGCTGCTACATTAGCCTACAACATCAACTTGCAAATCACTCGAACATTGTAAATAGTCATACGGCCAACAAGTTAAAATATCAGTAAGTTAAACTTGGATCTTTAGTAGGTCAGTAAGTTTAACTTGGTCAGTAGGCTGAACTTGGATCTTTGTTTTGACATTACTTGAATATGGGAGTTAAAGATTTACAAAAACATAATTTGAAAATATAAGGCACACAGCTGATATGTTTGAGGGATCATAGGTAAGTTATACATGACAGACAACTCCTGCATGAGTTTAACTAACTTAAAACTTGAAAGCAGAAATTGTAGTCAGGTTTGTAGTTTAAACTTTTTGCATGTGTAACACTGACTGCGAGGTGTGCTTGGTTTGGGACACATGCACATCAATTCGACGAGAACATTCATATAATAACCTGAAAGATGCATTGACAATTGCAGTTTCTGGGAAAAATAGACTCTCTACGGCACATGTGTCAAACACAAGGCCCGGGGGCTGAATGCGGCCCTCCACATAATTTTATGCGGCTCTCCAGGACTTATAAGGTTTACGTTAGTCATATATTAGCAACAGGATTAATCTGGGTCTAATGAAATTATTTATATTTGAGTAGGTGGTGTGCCATGGAAGATTTTTAACCAAAAAAGTGTGCTGTGACAAAGAAAAGGTTGGAAAACATTGTATAACAATATGAGTTTAAATACCTTAGTCGAGGTTTCCTCGGAAAGACTATACTAATAATTTCAGTTGCTCAGATAAGTGACAGTTTAAATGAGATTACAACAACAAAAACTCTAGTTTAAAATTTTGACAGTTTAAAGATGAAAGTGATTCTAGTGAAGCTATGTGAACAACACAGAAGAGAACTTCCTGTACAACCACCTGACATCATTAAGTGAGCAATAACTGCATATTTTCAGTTTAGGAGGAGAAGAACAGTGCCTCAACATGAATGATTTGGGAGTTAAGTAAACTCCAGCTATGTTTTAAATTATCCAACAATTTAACAAACAAAACACTATTTTAAAAGTTACTGCTCAGTCTTAAACTCATGTCGAATTAGCATTAGATTAGCTACGTCAAGCTTATCCATTACTTTTGCCTGCATTAACATGAAAACATAGCTAGATGAGAGCGCTAACAAATGCCCAATGCTAACGCTAAGAACCTCCAATCCAATCTATTCAATTTCTTACACCTCTGCAGCTTCCCCAAAACAAATCTCACCATCCTCCGCTGCTTCCGCTCATGTCCGTCCGCTCCTCCTCCGCCCTTTCATTAGCGATTAGCCGTTACGTAACTCGCTGGAGCTCCGGTTAGCGTGAGTTAGCGTGCGTGTGTATTGTGATCCATGTCAGCTCACACCCGGGCTAATCAGGCCGGTTAGCCGCGTCAGTGCCGGGGAGTGTATGCGCTCTCTCTGCCCTGGTGCCCACAGAATGGCCTGCAGCCGCGTTAGCACTTAGCATACGCGCGCTAAATCACACGGCGCTACACGGCTGTCTCTGGGAATTAGCGTCAGCCGCAGCCAAAGTTTAGCCTCGCAGTTAGCAGAGGTAGTTTGAGTCAATGAGTGTTTCATGTTTTGTGTTTGTTTGGATGGACACTTTTGAATTGTGAGGATTTTAAAACAGGTTTGGACTTGGGACTTGACTTGATAAAAGACCAAAGACTTGGGACTTGACTTTTTCATTTGTGATTAGCAACCCAGACGGTCAATTCAAGTAATTAAAGTAGGATAATTCAGGAAAATTGTAAAAATACAATTAGCCTGGGCAATATAACAATCAAAGATATAGATTTGGTCATTGTAAATATTGAGATAATTATGTCCTGTATAAATAGATCTCAAAAAACTAACAAAAACACTATTTAGTCACAGTTTCAAAGAAAATCTATAAAAAGAAAATGTATTTAATTAGTGGTAACTGTGAAAATGCAAACTTGTGTTATGTATAAAATTTGTGATTTTATGTTTTATTAATTTAAGTGAATAAAAGGTATCTTCACTGTAGATTTACATCCGAATATTTACAACCCAATCTCTGAAGAAAACTTAGATATACAACAAATGTAAAAAGTAAACTTTTTTTTTTTTTTTACGTCAATATGTAACAAAAAGCTCAAACGTAAAATAACCACAGATTTTGGTTGAAGACACCTGGCGACATTTTCATTGGGTTTACCAGGTAAATTAACCTACTGTAATGGTGCGTTCCAGGCAACTGGGATATTTGGGAACTGGGAAATTTCCCGCTTCGCCACTCGAACTGGTAAATAACACTTGTGAACTGGGACCTGCTCAACGCTAAATTTATTTGGGGGGTTTAAATGACACCAAAACGGTGAAAACATTGGTTACAGGTTATTTACCGTTACTAGCCTAAAGGTTAGCATTAGCCATAATGTTTTTATGCGAGTTGAATAGGCTGGGAACTGGTATTTTCAAGTGGGAAATGTCCCATTTGCCTAGAAAGCAGCATTAGTCCCAGCCCTAAACTTACCCATTTCAGTAACTTGAAGCCTAAACTTAACTGTTAAATCCAAAGAAAATGTTGCCACAGGACTTCAACCAAAATCTGTGTTTCATTTTAGTTTGCCGGTATTTTAGTTTTTCGATGGTGGAGATGTTTACTTCAAAGATTTAATTTTAGAATTACCGAAATAAAAGGTCTATGTCATGTATTGACATATGGAAATATATCAAGCTGCTGTATGGCAGGCTATAAAGTCCATATTATTTCCATTTTCTTCCAATTTATCAGTCTGAGCAGGGAGACCCAGACTTCCCTTTCTTTACTTTCAGGGAGATCTCGAGGTAGTCCCTCACACGATCTCACAAGAAAGCGTATATGACTCCTGACATAACAGGACATGTCAAAAGTGCATGATTAGCACATTTTCATGCCTTTTTGCATAAATATGACATGTGTTGTAATCCTTGTTAATTTCTAAGGTGATTGCAAGATGTGTTATTGTTTATGAATGTTAACAAAATCCTTATTTCAATCTTAACCTACCCCAAGCCCCAGCCCTAAACTTACCCATTATAGTAACTTGAAGCCAAAACTTACATGAAAACCTAAAGAAAATGAACTTTTGAATGCAAGAATACCTGATGAGTTGCAGTGTTGAACTTTATCAACGCCTGGCTTCTCTCTATCTGTGTCAGACTCATAATAAACTATCTAATCCCCAGTTTAATTACTCCATGTCATCTCCTTTCTACTGTTGTCTCACACTGATCCTGCTAATCTGAGCTAAATATTTACACATGACCTGCTCATGTGTGAGTGTGCACAGAGCTTACCTGGTCAGGTGAGTGTCAGTGGAACAGCACACACTGGAAGATACACCAGTAGTTTACAGAGGTGTGGACTTGAGTCAAACTTAAGTCACTATTCTGATGATTTGAGATTTGACTTGATAAAATGAGTTATGAACTGTGTATTTGACTTCAACTTAATGGTATGTGACTTGAGACGACTGGATACATCTCATTAAAAAAATAGGTATTGCAAAAATCCAATACGTATTCAGTAATTTGATATAATGACTTAAAGACAGGGGACTTTTCGACTTGCACCTGGGACTTGACTTGAACTTGGCTCTTATGGATTTGTGACGTGACTCGGACTTGAAGCCAAAGACTTGAAACTTATTTGAGACTTTCAAAACATATTCTATCCAACACTACATTTAGTGCACATCTTTGTATAGATTTAACTATGTAGTATCTACGTATAAACAACTTTTGATGATTAATCAGCGTTAATCAACAGGAGAGTGGAAAACATATTTTTGTGCTTGATTTTCTGATGTTACTGTTGGCTACATTCAAACAGGCGTCTCCATGGAGACAGGCTGGTGAATCAACTATAAGCCAAGTCCGGATGTTGTTTGTGAAATACTAATTTGCAGCATAAATGCAAGGTTTTCAAGCCAATAAAACAACAGCAATGGGTTAAAGTTGGGGTAACTAACTTTTTTAGTTGTAATTTAGTAAAAAGACAATTATAGACCATAACTGCAACCAAAATGAATACATTAACCAAGTGTTGAAGGATTTCTGAGAGGAAGTTGTCAGAACAGAAGTAAAACAGTGTGAAGATGAGAAACCCCACCTTTAAATGCAAGCTAATTATGTTTAATGTGAATTAAACATAATTAGTCTAAACATAGTGCAAAGCAAAGGCTTTTACAAGTTTTCCCAAAACTTAAAGGTGCTACTTGAGTTGTGCTTCCTTAAAAATATAAACAAATAGAAATCTCATACTATGTATTTCACACAAACATTGTGTTTATTTTATGCTTTTTCATTTTGTGATGTATATACGCTGTAACTAAAAAAAGGTGAAAATTTTGTCTTAAAAATGTGTGCCCTATAATACATTCATTAATAAGGTCAAACTCTAACAATCTTTCTTTCTTTCTTTCTTTCTTTCTTTCTTTCTTCTCTCTACTCTCTATGGATTTTTAAATTACTACTGAAAAATAGGATGAGCAAAAGTAGTTGCTAATCCTGTCTAGAATGTGGAACTTTAAACTCTATAATACGTTTTAGAATAACAGTACTAAAAAGTATCGTTATTCTCAACCTCTGTCTTATGTTGTAGACTTAAAAAAACACACATGACAGTTCTGTGTCTCTCTCGTCAGGAATGATCATCTACTGACTGCAAAACTAATTACACAGTTCGAAATCAAAGCAATCTTGCCTGCAATGCTAATGCTGCAGAAATACTCCAAACAAGTCTGAAAACAGTGCTACTACTACTACTATTGACAAACCTGGAATCAGAACAGTATTTTCTGAGGCTCAGAGAAGAAAGGATAGCATCTCGGAGACAGACCTGCTGCGTTTGGGATGAGGAACCGGAATAAAAACTCCCTAACAACTCTAAACTCCCCGGCCTTCAGTAATATCATTAGCAGTTAGCCTTGTTAGCTTTCAGGACTAAACTAATGTCCTCTTCACGCGTCCGTCTGTTCGTGACTGATGCCGACACGTTAGCGCCGGCAGCTTTTGTGTCTACGTCTCCCCGAATCCTCCCGCGCTCGGCCCCAAAAATCACATCCCATTCATCTCCGGCTTATTTTACACATTACCGACTGGCACTTTTTCCACTGACCGTGCATGGCCCAAAGGCACAGGGGCAGACAGCGGAAGGAGATTGGGGGAGAAGTGCGCGGACGCCCGATTAGCGAAGTAAATGTGTTTCCCATTGGCTGCTCATTTGAAACGGCTTCGGGTTTAAAAATAGAACGTGCAAAGTAATTGGAGGTTGTGTTCACGAGGCGAGTGGTTCTGTGAGTTCAGTTAAATGTGGTAAATGTGTTGAGCCCACGTGTGTGTCTGTTTCACTCTCCTCATCAAATGTATCTGTTATTTTACGGAAGTTGGATGACGAGTTTTTATATATTTTTTGCTGTTGTCAAACTGGGTTAAAGAATAGATGTTTGTAACTGCCGTGTACTTATGATAAAAAGAAGTCGAAAAATAGTAAATAAACAGCTTGGGCCCATAAAACTTTGTAAGGATGCACTGATTCGATACTGGGATCGAATAATTGTGCAGATTCTTGAAATTTGATTTGGGTATTTGATTGGGTATTTAATTTAATTGGACTTAACAAAACCAACACAGACTCTGGAGAAAACATAGATATACAACAAAATGGGAAAAGCACACAATGAGCACATTTTCGCGCTTTTTTACGTCAATATGTGGCCAAATTTCTTTGGGTTTAACACTTAACACTCCTACTAATGGCATTTTACATGTAGTTGGTCCATGTGGTTTCTTTTGAGGTGTTTACCTGGTAACATTTGTTCGTCTTGTTTAAATGTTTATTGTTGAATTTTTTATTTAAATGTAATGATTGTGATGTGTAAGCCATATAGCATGTGATTTAATCACGAGCTCACTTGGTCTATTAAGAACACCTGTGAGTCTATTTTTACATAATACATAATAAAGGAGTTTTAATTTACTTGTCAGTGTGCCTTGGATCTTTCTGCCTCATCTTACTCGCACAGGAAGGCAACTTTTTACAGTTTTAATATTTCTTACTTATCCATGTTGGCTACTTTTGCATACTTTTTTACCCAGAGGAGCACTCACCAGTTTAGTGTCTGTTTAGTGCTGGGGCTTGAGGTAGTGTAGATTTACCCTTTAAACCTTAAGAAAATGTTGCCACTATTTTACGTTTTGGCGTTGTAACATTTGACGTAAAAAAGGTGTGAAAACATGCTTATCTTAGGTTTTTGACGTTTTGTTGTATGTCTACGTTTTTAGAGACTGGGCTGATAAAACTGAAAAACATCTCATAATATAACTTTGATAATTTTTTATTGCAAAATCGTCACGTGTACTATGTGCCTACACTAGTATTGGTTGATATCAGTAGATACGATTGTTGTAGTCAAGGCATCACTAGTTGAGACCAAGCCCTTTCTGAGACCACACAGTCCCAAGACCAAGATCACAGAGTCAAGACCAAGACAAGACCAAGACCACTGAGAGTCAAGACCAAGGCAAGACCAAGACCACTGAGAGTCGAGACCACTGAGAGTCAAGACCAAGCAAGACCAAGACAAGACCACTGAGAGTCAAGACCAAGACAAGACCAAGACCACTGAGAGTCAAGACCAAGACAAGACCAAGACCACTGAGAGTCAAGACCAAGCAAGACCAAGACCTGAGAGTCAAGACCAAGGCAAGACCAAGAGTTTCCTAGATCAAGAACAAGATGAGACCAAATAAAGACGATCTGTGTACTTTTTATATAATTATCCATGTCTAAATGCAGTGCTTATTGCAAATTGTGCTCCTGGTCAATTTAGTAGAGCATAGTGGTAATGAAATATGATTTTCGTATTCAAAAGAAGACTGAGTTCAAGACTGTGTTCAAGAAAAGTATGAGTCCAAGACAAGGCCGAGTCCAAATGTGCTTGAGTCCAAGACAAGACCAAGACCTTAAAATAGTGGTCTCAAGACAAAGACTGGTCTCGAGCACTACTACACTAGTAGATACCTAAAGCTAAACACCGGTTAATCTTTGAAATTTGGAACCTACAACTGAAAAAGCTGGATTGATGCAACCCTAAACTTTGAAAATCCAGGATGTGTGCTTTTTATTGTTTCTAAATCGCACCACCTTTTGTTAGCATCACTAACAGCTTAACTTAAATAACACCTATGCATGTTTTGTATCCATTTAGGAAAAACTATTATATATGTAGATCAGTACTTACATTTATTTTTAGTAAAACAAAAATTGATATAAAAGCAATAGAAAGAGGTCCATTTACTTCCAGTGCAAAACTGCAGAATTTATATTTGTACAAAATACGAACAATAATGTGAAAGAAAGTTTTTTTTTTGTTTAGGGTCCACAAACTGTGAAAAACCACTCATTACATTAGAAAATGCTAATCGCAAACTCACAAATACACGCCAAATTTAATTGATCAATACTTTTTCTCTCTAAACCGCGCAATGAACAGAAGAGGAGGGGCACCAGCATTTTTCCTCTCACTCAGAATAAACCACAAAATAATAACAAAAAACATAGAAAAATAGAGAAAAAATAATTGCCCATCCTCGCCTTACAGATACAGCACCTTTAAACTTTCCAGTCTGTTTACATCTCCCCTACACAACCAAACGAGCGTCTCCTGTAGATCTCCAATCTTCCCATTTCATTCCCGTCACATACGGAGCCGGTGTTTTTCTCTCAAGTAAATAAAGTTATTTTAGGAGAGCGCAGACAGCGTGTATTATGTGCTTGTCGACACACACACACATTTTTGTAACCGTTTCACATCTGTTTTGTCTCAAATACCAACTGTCTCCCTTCGTTTCGCCTAACTCCACAATCCTGCTCCGCTTGTTCTGGGATCGGGCTCCACTACATAATGTTATGATGGGGTGTTATTTTGTCAGATTCGTTTGCTGAGCGGCTGTGGGTTTTGGGACGCTCGCTGTACATTGCATCACTTTGCTTTTGTGAGTTCTCAAGCGTCTCCTCTGGTTCTGTCTATATTTGACATGGCTTGTGTAAAGGGTAAAAACATGGAGTGTATGTAAAATGCACTGTCAACAAAGATTTTAATAATGTGGAATAGCTCTAAGTTTAGGTTTTTAAATTGGAACATTGTCTTATTAGCTGGTAAATGCAACTGCGTTGTATAAATTAGCTTTGTAATGTTACAATTTCAGAGGAAAAGTTAAAAAATAATCATGATAATATTAATACGTTGAAACACTTAATGACACTTCACTTAATGCATTATTCATTCATTCCACACTTGTTGGTGGTAAGCTCTATTGTAGCCACAGCGACCCTGGGGCAGACTGACAGAAGTGAGGGTACCATTTTTTTGCCAATGTACCCTCCAACCACCTCCATCCATTCACACTCACTCAGATCAACAGGCAAGTGGGTGAAGTGTCTAGACTAAGGACATAGTGTCTCTTTGTTCACCCTACTGTATAGCACCTGAGATTCCTCCAACAAGTTCCCATCCAAGTACTACCAGGCCAACCTGCTTACCCCTGTCGTACACTAAGTGTGAGTTTGATGCAGGTCGGGACTCGCGCTAGTCTTGCAAGACTTAGAAAATGTTTAAAACTAACGCGCCCTTGTACACAGACCTCCGAGCAATGCGAGCACACATCCGAGAGTCGCGCGAGTGTGCAGAAAGAATCCGTAGAGAGTCTATTTTTCCCGGAGGTTGCAGCGGTCTGATCCGACCTTCAAGTCAATACAGCATTCTCGCAGGAATCCGCGTGACTTGGCAAATCGGACCACAGTGGACTGGAGCTGGTGTACAAAGACTTTGCAAGAAACTTGCATGTGTCCCGAACCGAACTCGTCTCGCAGTCAGTTTTCAATAGGCATTAGCTCCTGAATCTGATGGGATCAGGCTTTGGCAAGCTGGTATGGCCACAAAATCTTAAATTTATAGCACATTGGTTAATATAAAAAATATGCAACTATTTATACATAGTACTATGATTAAACATCGTCTCCAAATTTTGTGAGTAAATCCAACCTCTGTGTTTGTTTGATCAAATAATAAAATATTCAAAACCTCATGAATAGTCAAAAGCAGTGTTCTGATTGGCTGTGCTCCACTCCAGTTTCATTTTGCTGTCTGTAAAAGTGTTTTTTAAGCTGTGTATTCTGTCACAAGTTATGGGCATTTTTCCACGTGTTGAAAAATTTAAAAGAACAAGATACATTTAACCACCTAGTTTCAGTTTGCAGTGTCACAGGTCTTCACTTTAAGTATTTTATGACAGGGTAGGCAAATCAGAAACATTACCAGACCAGCTTATTAAGTCATTTTGTTGACATAATAGATGTCTTTACAAAATCGTTTTTGAATAAAGTTGCTTTGAAAATTTTTTTTTAATAATTTTTGTCACATTTATTATTATGTTTTATTCAAATGTTCAACTTAATTAGGCTAAGTACGCAGTCAGATACTTACTCCGCCAACAACTGCACCTCGAACAGGTTTACTAAAGTGGGAGATGCCTGGATTAACAGATACCAGTTTCTTCTCAAAACTAAACTTCTCATTTTGGTCTTTTCTCCTCAGGGTATGATGAGTATAGTGGGCTGGCTGCTTCTCTTCTCCTCCGTCATGGCGCCGGTGGTATCCCAGAAGCCCCCTGGACTCAGCGTGGGCGTGGTCATGGCCGAGACACGCCCCGTCATGGACGAAGACCTCCGCCCCATACGCAGACCCGACGCCGCTCTGGACGTTTCCGTGGTGGTCCTGCGCATGAACCAAACGGACCCCAAAACGGTCATCACACAGGTATGCCCGCTCTCACCCACACTATTTAAACCGAACAACGACAAAAGTTATTTCTTCAAAAGCTTCAGAATGATCATGTTTTTGTAGATGACAAGTTAGCAAAAACAAAAAGACTAAAACTGCTGCTACATGCCTGGATATTTTCCATCAGCAATAAAACAAAAGTGAACAGAAGGGACGTAAAGTTTGTTGCATCCAAGCTCTCATGAAACAGTTTGGATTTCATCTGGTGCCTCAAAGCAGTCAGCGCAACTGTTCTGATGAAAAGCTGATGGGAAATAAAGTTCATTTGATTAAATAAAAGCAAACATGTTTAAGATTTGAAAATGAGAACATAAAACAGGGATTTTAAACTTTTTTTTTACCCGAGAACCAGATATTTCAGTGAGTTTTTGCCTCTGGGCTGAAAGTGTAAGTTGGACCACCCCATTAAGCACAATTTGGGGTTGCACAAAATATTATAGGATACAATGTAAAATAACCTCTGCTACGTTAGATTTTTGTGGAAAAATAGAATACAGAAGACTTTTAGCAACATTTATCTACATTGTTTGTTGCTGAACCAACGCTAAATGTGGGCAAGTCTAGACATTAACCAGGTCTGAACAAAGATGAACCCGGATTCAAACCAGATCAACAGTAAACCAGGACTAATGATACTCAACAGTATCACACAGACACAACTCCAAAAAAAAAAAAAAAAAAAAAAAAAAAAAAAAAAACTTAGCCAAAGTGGTTGCGTGACCTTCCAACGAGCAGACTGGCCTGGCCACAAAATGGACTCTTACTTTGCCCGAAGAGACTATCATTATTTCATTTGGAACGCGGCCCTATTTTCCATACTGTTTGATTAGCACATGCCCAGTTACTTTGGCAGAGAGCTGATGTTGTAACCACATTACCCTTATAAGTGCACGGTGTAACTTTTTGACCAAGATACACTCAAAGTATGTTTTTGTCATTTGAATGTATTTGAAGCACTTAATAAAAAGAATAATTACTTGTCCTAAAGAATCTTCAGTCTGTTTGTTTTCATAAACATGGTGTTTTCATACACATAGCACACAGTTGTCACTAATAACTTTAGAAAGTATAATTTTAACTATGTTTATTGACTTGTGTAGATGATTTTTCTCCACCAGAACGTCACACAGTGCACTTTTCTGATGTGAGATGGTTAACTTTGATGATGAGCTATGGCGTAGCTGCTAAGCTATCATTTGATTGTAATTCTTTGAATAAACCCTGATAAATACAAGTGATGCAGCAATCCAATACAGGAATTAGATATTGGTTATCGTCCAATGATATAGGCTTAGCAATATTCTGGTTGTACGTATACTGTTAAAGGTGCACTGTGTAACTTCCTTGAGGTGAAAAGTCAGATACACAATTTCAACAGAATAATCTCAGCAGAATAGTAGTACATTTTGTGACCATACAAGCCTGTTCAAAGTAAAAACGCAGATTTTATTTTTATTTTTGTGCAACAAAACATATACATTATTAAACGTGAATTTTTTTGGTTCATTTTTGGCCAAAAGTTGCACGTCCACCTTAAAGTAAATGTAATGAGACTGTTTAATGACTGATGTTGACATCTCATATTGTTTGAATTGTATTCACATACTTTTAATGTGTTAAGTTGTTATTTGCAAAAGAAATGACAGTTACATACACTAGATGACCCATTTTCTAACCTGTTAACCAAGTTTCAATTGCTCAGCAATAGAGTATCGACAGATACTACAAACAAATGATTGAAATCAGCATTGGAACTGACAAAGTTGGATCTGTGCATCTCTAATAAATTCTTTGAAAAAAAAAACTTTGATAACAATTTGACCCACATTCCTAATCGGGTGATGACAGAGGCTCCTCTTGCTTGTTTCATAAGGATGAACTCAATGATAAAGTCAACTGAAAATAAAGATTACTTAATATATACTTATACAAAATAGGCACACTGGCTGCAAAAAAAATATATATTTATATAACATAACTATGAAGATGCCCATTTATTTTTGATTTACTAAAAATGTGTTGTGTCCTGTCTTAGGTGTGCGAGCTCCTGTCCCGGACACGCCTCCATGGGATTGTATTTGCGGACGGCACTGACCAGGAGGCCATCGCTCAAATCCTGGACTTCCTGTCAGTGCAGACCCAGCTGCCCGTGCTGGGGGTCCACGGAGGCTCCTCTATGATTATGGCCGACAAGGTAAGACCAAACCTCCCTGATGTGCTCCGCAGGGAGGTCGCTGCTGTTATTCTGCTCCTGCTGTGGTTGTCGTGGTTCTCTGAGGTCAGACGCTGTGATGTTGTAGGTGTCATGGTTCTCTGAGTTCAGACGCTGTGATGTTGTAGGTGTCATGGTTCTCTGAGGTCAGATGCTGTGATGTTGAAGGTGTCATGGTTCTCTGAGGTCAGATGCTGTGATGTTGAAGGTGTCATGGTTCTCTGAGGTCAGACGCTGTGATGTTGTAGGTGTCATGGTTCTCTGAGGTCAGATGCTGTGATGTTGTAGGTGTCATGGTTCTCTGAGGTCAGACGCTGTGATGTTCTAGATGTCATGGTTCTCTGAGGTCAGACGCTGTGATGTTGAAGGTGTCATGGTTCTCTGAGGTCAGACGCTGTGATGTTGTAGGTGTCATGGTTCTCTGAGGTCAGACGCTGTGATGTTGAAGGTGTCATGGTTCTCTGAGGTCAGACGCTGTGATGTTGTGGTGTCATGGTTCTCTGAGGTCAGACGCTGTGATGTTGTAGGTGTCATGGTTTGAGGTCAGACGCTGTGTGTAGGGTCGTGGTTCTCTGACTTCAGACGCTGTGATGTTGTGGATGTCATGGTTCTCTGAGGTTAGACGCTGTGATGTTGTAGGTGTCATGGTTCTCTGAGGTCAGATGCTGTGATGTTGTAGGTGTCATGGTTCTTTAAGGTCAGACGCTGTGATGTTGTAGGTGTCATGGTTCTCTGAGGTCAGATGCTGTGATGTTGTAGGTGTCATGGTCTTTAAGGTCAGACGCTGTGATGTTGTAGGTGTCATGGTTCTCTGAGGTCAGACGCTGTGATGTTGTGGATGTCATGGTTCTCTGAGGTCAGACGCTGTGATGTTGTAGGTGTCATGGTTCTCTGAGGTCAGACGCTGTGATGTTGTAGGTGTCATGGTTCTCTGAGGTCAGACGCTGTGATGTTGTAGATGTCATGGTTCTCTGAGGTCAGACGCTGTGATGTTGTAGGTGTCATGGTTCTCTGAGGTCAGACGCTGTGATGTTGTGGATGTCATGGTTCTCTGAGGTCAGACGCTGTGATGTTGTAGGTGTCATGGTTCTCTGAGGTCAGACACTGTGATGTTGTAGGTGTCATAGTTCTCTGAGGTCAGACGCTGTGATGTTGTCAGTGTCATGGTTCTCTGAGGTCAGACACTGTGATGTTGTAGGTGTCATGGTTCTCTGAGGTCAGACGCTGTGATGTTGTCAGTGTCATGGTTCTCTGAGGTCAGACGCTGTGATGTTGTAGATGTCATGGTTCTTTGAGGTCAGACACTGTGATGTTGTAGGTGTCATGGTTCTCTGAGGTCAGACGCTGTGATGTTGTAGGTGTCATGGTTCTCTGAGGTCAGACGCTATGATGTTGTTAGTGTCATGGTTCTCTGAGGTCAGACGCTGTGATGTTGTCAGTGTCATGGTTCTCTGAGGTCAGAGGCTGTGATGTTGTAGGTGTCATGGTTCTCTGAGGTCAGATGCTGTGATGTTGTAGGTGTCATGGTTCTCTGAGGTCAGACGCTATGATGTTGTTAGTGTCATGGTTCTCTGAGGTCAGACGCTGTGATGTTGTCAGTGTCATGGTTCTCTGAGGTCAGACACTGTGATGTTGTAGGTGTCATGGTTCTCTGAGGTCAGACGCTGTGATGTTGTAGATGTCATGGTTCTTTGAGATCAGACGCTGTGATGTTGTAGGTGTCATGGTTCTCTGAGGTCAGACGCTGTGATGTTGTAGGTGTTTTGGTTCTCTGAGTTCAGACGCTGTGATGTTGTAGGTGTCATGGTTCTCTAAGGTCAGACGCTGTGATGTTGTAGGTGTCATGGTTCTCTGAGGTCAGACGCTGTCATGTTGTAGGTGTCATGGTTCTCTGAGGTCAGACGCTGTGATGTTGTGGATGTCATGGTTCTTTGAGGTCAGACGCTGTCATGTTGTAGGTGTCATGGTTCTCTGAGGTCAGACGCTGTCATGTTGTAGGTGTCATGGTTCTCTGAGGTCAGACACTGTGATGTTGTAGGTGTCATGGTTCTCTGAGCTCAAATGCTGTGATGTTGTAGGTGTCATGGTTCTCTGAGCTCAGATGCTGTGATGTTGTAGGTGCCATGGTTCTCTGAGCTCAGATGCTGTGATGTTGTAGGTGTCATAGTTCTCTGAGGTCAGACGCTGTGATGTTGTAGGTGTCATGGTTCTCAGAGGTCAGATGCTGTGATGTTGTAGGTGTCATGGTTCTCTGAGGTCAGACGCTGTGATGTTGTAGGTGTCATGGTTCTCTGAGGTCAGACGCTGTGATGTTGTAGGTGTCATGGTTCTCTGAGGTCAGACGCTGTCATGTTGTAGGTGTCATGGTTCTCTGAGGTCAGACGCTGTGATGTTGTAGATGTCATGGTTCTCTGAGGTCAGACGCTGTGATGTTGTAGGTGTCATGGTTCTCTGAGATCAGACACTGTGATGTTGTAGGTGTCATGGTTCTCTGAGATCAGACACTGTGATGTTGTAGGTGTCATGGTACTCTGAGGTCAGACGCTGTGATGTTTGTCCCTGATTCCTTGAAGTCAGACCCTGCGATGTTGTAGGTGTCATAGTTCTCTGAGGTCAGATGTACTCATGTTGAAGGATTCATGGTTCAGTTTCCAGTTACCTGGAACGCATCAAAAGTGTTAATCTTTAAGTTTTTTTGTTTGATTAATTTAGCCATAGTTGTGGTTCCTAACAAACATCAAATGTGCTTGCAATAATCAGAATTTGTGAAACAAATGATCGCTGTTTGGCCCTCTGGCGTGCTGGAATCAAATATGGCCTTTTGGGAAAACAGAATTGCCAAGCCCACCACTAAACAGATTTCTAATCTTGCCATTGAACACAGAATTTTACTAAACATCCAAAGTCAATCTTGTGCTGCAAACCATGTTTTTACTGACAGAGGATTTACTGTGGAGCTCTACATTCAAAAACACACCATGATAATTAACAGTTTGACATGACTACACTGAAATCTTTCTATCTTTTAATTAATTGCCCAGTGCTAGAATTAAGCACAGAGTTATGACATTGTATTAAATCACATGTTGCTAAAGGTAGTTATCTAGACAATTATTTCATACTTAACACTTTGACTTTAAACCTCAGCTTTTTTTTTTTATTTTGTGAAAAGTGACACATAAATTGTAGTCCAGACTCCGCAGGTATGTTTGAAAGCTGACTTCAGTAGTATTTGAGAGTGAATGCTCACTGACCTCACCGCATTCATCCAAATTATAAGGTTTCTGAACAATTTTGAGCTGCCGTCTGACAATCTGCTCGTGACCTTCCTCTGTAATGGAGTTTATCATCATTTCCCTCACAGTTTTTTTTCCTCTAAAATATAAAATCTTTCTGACTCCAAGGTTTTATTAGACAGGACAGATGTAGCGTGAAATAGGGAGAAAGAGACATCCAGAGCTGTTTTTGGTGGAGGCCGAGGATTGAACTCTCTAAGCTGCTGAAACCACACGTGCCTTTAAACTCCTGCAGCACTGGTGAACACTCTTCTTTATTTAAATGTAGAATTCATGAGCCTTAATAGTGTTAAAGTGAGTATGACATGCTTTTACGATTTGCTAGTTTTAAATTGATTTGGTAGATTATTACCTCTAGTGGTTTTACATGGATAAGAACAAGTTTGTGAAGAAATGTTTGAAAATGTTAAAAATAGCAGAGTTCTAAAACTGATGACGTCACACTACGAGACGAGGACAATTTATATTTTCTCATGAAAAAACACATTTCTATCAGCCTGTAAACAAAAACGATTGTTTTCTAATATACAGTATATATATATTTTAATCTCAAGATTATTATTTTTTTGCAATTTAGCAATTTTGGATCATTGTCATATGTACATGGTTTCATGGCAATGTGCCATTTACAAACAGGAAGAAATCATGCTTATTAATACAATTCAAACCATTTCCTTTTTTTTTTTATTAACAAACAAAACAAAATGACTACAATGGGATGAAATTTATAAAATGTTAGATTTGTTTTAGTGAAGTCAGTTCAATCTGTTTTTATGTATTTGTCAATGAGTCATCATGATCTCATGTTAATTCCAGTTTAGCATTTATTAATGAGAAATGTAAACATACATTAAAGGGACTATGCTCAATGTTATACAATAAAATAACTTTAACTTCAGTTTCCTCCTAGCACAGATCTCTTGTTTTTTTTTTTTTTTCTTATATATATTTATTAGTTAGTTATAGGTTGGTACATAAACTATTATTTAAAAATAAAAATAATAATAATAATAATAATAACAAAGTAAACAAAAACTACAACAACAACAAAGAGCAAAGAGTCGTCGCAGACAAAAAAACAAATAAATGTAAGGACAAAGATGGGAAGGAATGGGTGAAGACGACAGGAAAGAAGATAAGTAAAAACAGGATTCATCTCTGATCTCTTGTTAATGAATCTTTTCTGGTAAAAATTAGTACACAAAGTCCTGAATACATCTAGTAATGTCCCGTTTGTTCACTAAACTCCGCTAAGCTTGTCTGTTGTTTATCGTTAGCATGGCGGCTAACTGCTGTTAGTGTACCTGCACGTCTCACTCCAGCTGTGAAAAAAACTTAAAACACATCATGCTGAACAATTCAAAGGGTCAGAATGCATTAGGTAAGTGAGCAAAACGTGACTGATATACGAAGTTTAAAAAGTGTAATGAAATCATATTTCACACACATTTATAATCATATTTATTATTTTCAAGTGTGACCTTCATGGATAGAGTTTTTCCATTGTGTTCCTCCAGGGATATGTGCTCAGGTTGCATCTAGTGCGGCTTGAAGTCATCTACAGTTTCGACAATTGTCTTATTAAAGGTGGGGTACTTTATTTTAACAATGCTAACACAATTTAGGCTTTAAACCTGACCACTTCCTCAAATTCAGAAAGTGCTCAGTGGCCCCATTTTTTTTACCAAAGTGGTGCTTTCATCATATACTTTTCAATAGAAAACACAAAACGGACTCATTTACAGCTAATAAACATAGACACTCCCGCTTAATAGATAAGTCTGGTCAGGTTTTGGTCCACATTTGGGGCTTTAGAACTGGCTTATCTTTGGTTTATCCTTGTTTTAGACCTGATATACATTTGACTTCTGACTCAAGCCTAAAATATAATCCGAGTTTTGATTTAGACGAGCCAAATATAATATGAAATAACACAAAAGTTTGAGAACCACTGATATATTCTGTCATTTCCACCCCACTGTTTCTGTTTTTGTCCTGAAGCCATGTCTGAAAAGCTGGAGAGAACGCGCAGACCCGAACGACCCCGTTGTTTTTGTTTTTTCATTTTACTGTGCTAAAACTCTCCTCCGCTCACACTACCTCCTCCAAAGTGGTCTCACAGTCGCTAAATTAGTCCAACAAATCATTAGGCTAACATGGCCCTAGCAGAGACCCCCCACCTGGAGCTGCGCTGATCAGACTTTTAACAAGCTCCACTGTCTACATGCAGAAACACACAAACACACACACACAGAGCCGGGGAAATGTGGTTTTGTTTGGTGATTCTGGTTAAGTTTTAATAACTGCATGTATGTGTCTGGCATGGGAATTGTTGGATAAGTGAGTTTGTAGCTAGTGTTCCAGACTAACTTACTGAAAGTTGTCTTTGAATTAATTCATACAGCATACACATTGGAAAAGTCCTATTTTCATTTAGCCCACTTGTCTGTATTTACTTGCGATTACTACAACATTTCAGAATCCTAGTAGACACTGCTTTCTACAGTTATTATTATTATTAGGGCCCGACTGATATGGCTTTTTGGGAACCGATAACGATATAGAGGAGGCTGGTGGTGCCGATAACTGATATGACAGCCGATCTAATTAGAAATAGAAACATTTTTTTAGTAGGATCAGGTGTTGAAAAAACTCTGTCTGGCTTTAGTGATTTTAATTTGGGTTTATTTAGGTCACATTTAGTGTTACTTCGCCTCTCATGAGTGACTTTAAAAGCTTGAAACTTGTTTGTATCACATTCTTTTTTGACAGACTTGTACTACTGAAGTGAATTAAGAGGCTAAAGGTGCAGCCGTGTGTCCTTTCAATGGATGTATGATCTTTCTGACGAGGCTCTTCCCCCTTCTCCATACGGACATTTTGATGAAAGAAAAGTCCTTTTTGTTGTTGCGGGCGTCATCTAAAGTTATTTCCTTTTCTTGAGTTAGTAATGAAGTTGATTTTCATTTAAATCCAGCGCTGCCTCAGAGCGCACTAGTATAAATACAGTGATACACAGCATCAGCCTGGTGCTGCGTTCAGGTGCAGTCAGACAAAAAACAATTCCACGAATAAATTTAATAATCACGCTTAGTATTGCTCTGATTGGTAATTGAATAGAATGGTTGTATTCTAAGATCTAAGCTTTAAAATGAGGTATAACATCATCGGCGATATTTTGATATTTTTATCGGTCGGGCCCTAATTATAATTGTTTTAATAATGAAGAGAAGGGATTTATCACTACAAAGAGGCGTGGCTTATCATTTCAACAGTTTTGAACAAGAACTCAGTGAATCTGCATATACTTGTAAGCTGTTTTAGAACAACTTTGTATTTTGAAATGGACAAAAGTACTGATTTGCATATCATAATTTATCATAGGGTAACACTTGCACTGCAACATGTCAGCATCTATTGTTTTACATTTTACATCATACACACGTAATAAAGTAAATAAAAGTGGGTAACCAGGGTCCACTTTTGGACAAATTATAAGTAATTTGCTTTACAGCATTTCAGATGTATCTTCCCACTTTTTCATCCAAATACCCTGAATCCAGAGAGAGATATCTTATGTGATAACCGTGTCCGTTCTAACAGCGCTGATTCTCGCAGTCTCACTAGGAGTCATCTCTAGGACCCTCGCCGACACGCTTCCTTCACTTCAAAGCTCTCCTCGCTGCAGCACTTATAGGTTCCTGTGTTTCCTGTGAGATGTGATCAAAGCTGTGCAGTCTGACTCTGAGCTGTCCACGTCTGCAAACTAACCCCGAACGTTCAGTAAAGCTTTGGGAAACGGGACAAAGAAAACCAAATATATGTGTTTGAAGTACAATTTGAAGCATTAGTGCCATCTTGGATTTTCATAGACCATCTTTTTCAAGATTTTACTTTTAATTAACTATTAATAGTCCTATCAAAAAGCGAATTCCCAGAAAATGTGCCACAAATTGGCCCAGTTTTTATATTATAATAATACAAAATACTTGCTTGGAACTTTTATTGCAGTCTTGGACATTTTTTTAACATTGACATTTCACCTACAGAAAGTTACACAGTGCCACTTAATCTTAAAAAGAAAGATTAATTGCCAAGTAATAGTTTTAAAAAATATGTTTACAATTATGACTTGGCAATTAACATAAATTCTTTAGAACAGAGGTGGGCAATTATTTTTACTTGAGGGCCATATATCATTTCAATGGTGGTTGTTAAGACGTGTTCTTATTTATAAATATTAATGAAAACCTGATTCTAATCTTAACCTGCCCCATGCAAGCCCCAGACCTAATCTTACCAATTTTAGTAACTTTATGCCTGAACTTACCCCTTTTCACTTGAAGAAAACATCCCCACGTGGCTGCAACCAAAACTCGTCCTATTTTGACGCTGTGAAATCTCGTGTCATTTTTACTCTTTTTCATATCGTGCTAAATGCACGGCGTAACATAAGTACTAAAAATAGCTGTAAAGTCGTGCTCAAAAGGACATTTTTTTAATGATGATTTTGCAGTTTGTAATTTTTTTCTCCCTCTTCTTCTATTGGCACCATTTCACCCTCATTGACTTCCATTATAAACACTTTTTATACAAGATCCCAAGTATTCAAAACGATACACACAAGCACCAAACCTTAAATATGCTGTACTAAAGTGATCCACGGCAAATATGTACTCATACAGCGCTACTTTAAAAGGTAAGGTAATGTTTATTAAGGACAATGTACAATTACATTAAGCACAAAGGCAGAGATGCTTGTACCAGATTCTAGCTTACAGCTAATTTATATCTGTAGTCCTGGGGAGAGGAGAGGGGGGGCAAATTGGACATGTTTTTAGTTGTAGGAGGAAACCAGAGTACACGGAGGAAACCTACGCAGACACGGGCAAACTCCACATAGAAAGGCCCCGGGCGGCCCGGGAGTCAAACCCAGGACCTTCTTGCTATGAGGCCATGAGGTATGTTTAAAAATGTAAACTAATATATTAGCTGAATACTTCTATAGCAGCTCACAAAAGACTCAAAACTGCACCAAACCTGCAGCAGAGCTTTGCCAAGGCTGTGTTTTCTTCTCAAGGTTGGTCAGAAGGTCATCTGATTGGTCTCCTGTGGATGACATAATGACGGAGGAGATAAATAAACACTATTTTCTTGCATGGCTCTGCTCCGCTCTGCTATTAACCGGGCCACTTAACCCCCGACGGCTGTAATTGGACAGAAGAGGAGCAGACAGAGGAGTTCTCGCCGGTGTCAGGGAGTCTTTAACTACAGCTTACGCGGTGATAGATGTGGCTCTGAATGTGGAATTAAAAGAACGTTAATAAAGGAGGTCAGGTGTGAGGTGGAGACTGGAGTGAGCTTTGAGTGAAAACCTTTGTACACTGAATTATTATATGGTCAGGAGTCTCCCCCATCTAACCACAAAACTCTCCTTAAAAAGAGACTCTGATCTCAGCGGAACATTGGTCAATAATAAATAACATTAGTTAGTTTTCGAACCCTAACTCTGAGTATGCTTACCCAATTTAACTATGTATTTCGGCCTGTCACAATAATTACAATATCAAGTTATCGTGCGATACATAAAAACATCCACAATAACGTTTTGAGACTTGATTAATGTGCTTTCGCATTCATAGCGCAAAAGCATTTCAGCTGCGGCAAAACATCACGCGGAATCCAAGGAACAAATTAGCCTTAACACCAGGCTTTCGACTTTGAGTTTGACACCCCTGTATCATCTATCAAATCAAAACATCTGTGTCATTTATGTGGATATGGGGCCATATTTATAAGGTTTATCTAGGTCAGTGGTTTCTAAATTGGGGGTCAAGTAGAGTTTAGATTCTGGACCCCAGCCCGAATCCACCCTGAGCCCGAGCTGGCTTTCAGTTGTCGGGTTGGGCCAAGTTCGAGTTAAGACGCAGAGCTGCACTGTACACGTGCGCTTGACAGCTGCGCCAGAACACAGCGCAAAACCACCGCAATGACCAAATGCGAGCGTTTGAAGTGGCCAACTATACGGCGTGGAAAGTTTGATCAGAAAGAGACACACGTCTTTCATATACTTGAACCAAGGAAAAGAAACAGAGAAAGAAGGATGTGCAATGTGTTTGTACGCAGTGAGGCAACATGAGGATGAATTGTGAACTTTATGTTACGTGTGAGGCAAGAAAAGAATGAAAAAAATGTGAGAGAAGAGAGATGTGCGGTGGAGAACACGCTTCTGATTCGGAGCACACTGTACACGTAAATATCATTTTTTTCTGTCATTAAAAAGCCACATTTCAGTGAGTAGGCAGTGTGGGTTCGCTTGGGCTCAGGCTCAATCACACAGAGAATAATCAGGTTCCGGTTAGGTTCAGACACTATGTGCACAAGCTGGGGCCGGGTCGGGCTGGATTTTTTCCGCCTGATCTAAATTCTAGGGTCAGGCCCCTTGTAGGTGATCACGAAGCAAAACTGGGGGTTGCGAGTTTATTTTAAAATCTATCTATTGGATTGTGGCGTTGACGTTTCTCCAGAAAGTTACACAGTGCCACTTAATCTTAAAAAGCAAGATTAATTGCCAAGTCATAGTTTTAAAAAGTTATTTTTACATTTATGGCTTGGCAAATAACATAAAAACATTCTTCAGAACATTCTTATTGGGGATAAATGATAATAAAAAAAAATATGAACAGCTTTTTTGTGAAAACAAGCCGACGAATCGCCTGCTCTTGACCAAATAATTCTTAGTTTTGTGACCATAAAAGCCTGCTCAGCATAAAGTCACACAATTTTATTATGTATTTAGTGTCACAAAGCTATCTAAACTAGAAAAAGACATGCCTTTATATATATTTACACTCTCCCTTTTATGTTGAGTGAAATTTCTTTCATTAAAAATACATTATCAAAATAAACACACCAATACACATGCAGAATGTTGAGTAAAATCCCAAATATAATCATGTTTGTTTAACTAAAAAATGTGGTCGAACCTGTCACACACAAGATTTAATAATCGAAAATCCCTCTGCAATGATGAAAATGTTGTTGATGTTAGCTTATTACTTTTGGAAGTTTGTGTAAAGTTGCTGCGTGAATCCAATTTTCTACAACAAAAGTATTTATTAAACATTTTTTGCAGCTAACTGAACATCTTCCCATTAGTTTACGAACCTTCTTCAAACACAAACTAATATAAAAAACAATCTTGTATTAGCTCAGTATCCTCTCAAATATTAATGCCGCAGAATAATAACTCCACCTGGTATCAATATTGCACACTTCAGCCATTAGCGTAGCAGCTCATTTCCCCGCTAACCTCTGTCCTCCGTGTTTGATTTGCTAAAACGACATTCTAGACACTTCAAACACCGGCTTCATACCTGCTCGGAAATCCAATCCCCGGGCTGTACCTGCTGTCGAGATCCGGTCTGGTAATTCGAGGACGGAGAGAAAGTCCCAGTGGGCCGCTAACAAGTCAACCTGATTACTGCTAGCTAACAAACAATATGGTTCTCTTTGCCGCTAGGGACGGAGACGAGGAATTCTCCGCTTCCGCGCGCGAGCCTAAACGCGAGCTGTACTCTGTTACCGAGAGCTGCAGGGGTTGGGTCGTTATTGGATGGAGATAATGAAGAAGTAGCGAGCATGCTAGCTAGAGTTTCACAAGCAGGAATGTTGTAGCAGTGCGAGCTGTGAAATACAAGTTATATGATGATGTGTTTATATCTTTTAACCAGGCAATCTAATGTAAACTCAAATTTGTAAAGAATTCACATCCATTATGAAAACATGAGTAAGCTAGTTTCCTTGTGCTAACGCTTAGCTTGTAATAGCAGTTCAAGAGTGGGGCTTTCTGTGATTTCTAAGGCTTAAGAGAATTATAAAAATAATAAGCATATTTCACTTGTTTAAAGACATTTCTGACTGTTTCCATGATTTTAGCTTGAATCAAGTTGCAAATCTTTTTAAACAAGACACCTTGAAGCAAGTTAGATAATCCAGGTCCATCAACTAAAACCATCTTAACCAGAAAAAATTCTTTTATTTTTTTTTTATTTATTTATTTATTTTATTTGATTGACTTGGCCATGTGTTTGTACCTGTAAATAATATGTGCAATATTAATAGTTATGTAGCCTTTTTTAATCCAAAATGTGCTTGTAAAAAGAACAATTTTTTTCAACCATTGTGATCCGTCCCTTTGTCACTTGTCTGGATTCAAATATGGCCCTCAGAGAAAAATAATTGCCCACCCCTGATGTAATGCATATGAAGGTATACAAAAGTGGCAGGCAGCCATCTTGGTTGCTGACCACTAGGAGTGGCTACGGAAGTCAGAAAATTCCTTTTCAAAGGTGATTCAGACATATCAGAAACCACTTTACAGACTGGTTCAAAGAAGGCTATGGCCTCAAATGCAATGATAAAACCTCAAGTCAATGTCGAGTGGGATACATTTCTTTTTTTTTAAACCAGGTTTGGTTGGCTGATGCTGATTTTTGTAATTTTTGCAAATCTTCTGAGAGGGCGTTTAGTGGCTACATGGAAAATGTAAATCATCTTGAGTATTTTAGCTGAAATTGAGTAAAGTTTAACACACGTTCCTACTATGAATGCCGCTCCAATAGCTGGTCCCAAGTGACACTGTTAGCCAAGCGTTTAGCTTAGCGTTAGCATTGCCCAATGTGTAACTGGGGAACTGACATGCATGAGAGTCGGGTGATGCAACCAGGAGTCAGGTGTGAGTCTTCTTCAGGGGAGGGCAGAGCGAGAGCTATCCACGGCCACTTTAACTTAAGTAAAGGTTGAATGATGAAAAGTGGTCCTTGTGGTCAATCTTTATACAGGTCAGTGAAAGTAGGCCATATTTGTTTACAAAAATGATTAAAACAAGACCATTTCTATAGAGAGAAATAGATGGCAGTCCTCTAAAAACTTGCATAGTGTCCTTTATTGGTGTCTTATATTTTGGCAGCTAATATGACTCGAATAAACCAAACCCATCTCCAGTTTCTGTATGTTCTGAGAATCGAAACATTCTGACTCGACTCACAGCTAAAACCATCATTATGCATTATATAGGAGCTCTAAGAAGAAAAGTCTTGAGAACTGGAGCACTCGTGAAACATCTGCTCCCACTCTGGCTTGTCACCTCCAGGCCATTCCACGTGAATTAAAACCGGTTCATCCTCTCGCAGGGTTGATAAATCTCACTTTGACTCGCCATCTGCCATCGCCTCGCCTGCGCCAATGGCCAGCTTTTGTCAACCGTTTGGAGAATTTAAAAGAAAGTTAAAACCATCAAGTGCTGACAGGAAAAAGGGAGAGAAAAAAAAAAGTTTGTTGAAAGAGAACGATGTCACATGGAGCAGCTGAATGGTCTCGAAGCTGAATGCTTTTGTACAGTTGCATGTTATCAGACGGAATCGTTTTGGAGAGCTTTGTGCACCCAATGCTTTTTCACATGGAACAGCTGCATGGTCTCGCTGAGATCAGTGTTGCATGACTTTAAATAAAAAATCCTATACAGCTGCAAGATTTCATACCGGGATCATTGTGAATACCTGCAGTGCTGTTTTCTCTTAATTCAGCAGATGTTGTTTTTTTAGTTTAAGATTTTTTGTTTGTAATCCGTTTGAAAAGAAAGCTGGCCTCCAAAAGCAGCTGAGACTGTTCTGGGTAAAGTCAACAAAAGAGCATAGCTTTTTCTGTCATGTGACTTCCTCTGGGCCCCATCCAATTCCCCTGACATTGCTGTATATAATATAAATCCAAAGATGAGAAGAAGTGAATGCATTGGCAGAGAAAGAGTTAAACACCTGCATGGTCTCATTACTATGTCCCATGTTACTACCACGTGGCTTCAATGCTGAATTACATGCAACAGCTACTTGTGACATCACAAGTAACGACCGCATGGTTCCAGTACAATTTATCAAGTAACAGCTGCATGGTCTCATATACTTTTTTCAATGGGCAGTGACCTCCGGGTTGGAGGTGCGTGATAAGTTGGGTTCGAACCAAATATTCCTAATGTTAGATCTGTTATAGAGGGTTTTGATCTATTTCTGCTCCATGCAGAAAGAGCTACTCTCCATCTGCTTAGCAACAAAACAGGACAAGAGCAACTGTTTGTATCATCAAGTCTGATGGACATCTGTCTCCTGAAGCTTGAGACAGTGTTTTCTTGCCATTTTTCACTCCAATTGAATGTAACTTTTAAGGGTCGTAGGGTCGAATTTCATTCACAAATGTTGATTTAGCAGCAAAACATTGTTTTCGCACAGTGATAAACCTGGTAGTTAGCTGACAACAACCTTAGCTTGAGTAAATTTGACCTCTGCTTCCCTGCAGAAACTCCTGTGTAACAGCTGCATGGTCTCATTACTAAACCACATTGAATAGTTCCACAATCCCAACACTTTGAACAACATCGACTCATCAATGCATATCCTGTGAACAGCTGCATGGTCTCACATGAGGAGCTTTTGTAAGATTAAAAAGTCTGCTGTTTAGAATACCATTAATAACTAGCTAACTAATTTGAAAGGGTTTGTGCTCACGGCATGATTGTAAGTGCATCTATTTCTTTGTCAAGTTCTTTTTCAATCACAATTTAAGGAGCAAGACTGTGATTTCATAAGTACAGAGTAATAAGAATGTTTGGAAAAGGGGTAAAAGACTTGCTGCATGGTCTTAGCAAGTCAAAATAAGCAAAAGTTGAGGTACAGCTAGTTTGCAAAAATCAAAACAATCACTCTTCAATCCAGTTTTCCCAACCCCCAGACTACAGTCAGACCATATAATTTAGTTTAATTAGCGTAATTAAAAACGCTTGGAAGAACTCATGTGGAACCCAGTGGAGTCGGATTCATTATGTGTTTCTATGTGCGCCTTAAGAAAGCAAACAACAATCAAACGCAGCTTTTACCGGCCAATTATATAGCACCACTATAGCGCAACAAATGAGCTCCCAGCTGCTGGCTTCCAACGTTCAGACTATAGTAGTGAAATACCACTCATGTTTGTTTAGGTTTTAGACCCACTCGACTATGGCAAGTAAAGATCCCATACTTCTAGCAAATGAGAAAGATGGTATTATTGTTTTCAGTGAAGTTTTGCTGTCATTTCTACTGCAAATTTGAAAGTAAAGTATGGTAGAGATGCTTGTTGATTGTTGAAAATCGCCACATATTTGGTATCCTTATTTTTTCTTGCATAAATCTGTATAAATAGGGTTTTGGCTTTGATAAGTGACACACTTCAGCCTAAACCCTTTCGGTCATTTCAAAGTAAAGTGTTTGTAATAGGCTATGTTATGTTTAAGTTTTGACTAAAAATGAACTAACTAATTAAAATATTAAAGCTGTAACTTTTACAGTATGTTAGTAAAACTAGCAAAAAATAAAAACAAACACGCAAACAAACAAACAAAAACTAACTAACAGAAGAAAAAAAATAATAAAGTATTAAAATATTAAATATAATAAATATACAAGTTGTTGTAGCTATGGTACTGTAAAACTACATATAAAAGTAGGCTTCTGTAGAAATTGCAGTGCTGAGTTTAGGCGGGAAAAAGTGACCAATCACGTTAGAGATTTAAACTATACTGTAGTTTGAGTTTACACTGGTAAATTTAGGTGGGGAAAAATGAACCAATCACATTAAAGATTTCTATAGTCTATTTTACAGTAGTGAGTTTTGGGAGGAAAAGGTGACCAATCAAATGGGAGATTTCTAGACTTGTACTGTACTTAGTGTAAACACAAACTACAGTACCATTACTGTAAATACACTAGTTCTGTAAACTATGGCTGACATTACAGTAATTTACTATTTAAATAAGTAAATCCAGTGTTTTACAGTGCAGCTTGATCTAACACATATTACATAAATAAATCTATTTGTTTGATATACCTTTTCAAGTTTTAAAGTACAGCTCATATGAATAATCATAACTTACTGTTGTTAGCGACATAACTCATAAATAACTATGATTTAAAAAACTTTAACTTAGCTTTAAGGGGGACATATTGCATTTTTCTTTGTATTCATTGCATACAGTGAATTCAAATGTATATACAGTATTTCTGTGTATGTGTATATTTTAACTGTAAAAAAAGCAGCTTAGAAGGTCAATTTTCTTGTACAAAATGGATAAGTCCCGCCTCTTTATAGTGATAAGCCCCATCTTCTCATAGTGATAACCCCGCCTCTTTATAGTGATAAGCCCCCCTTCTCATAGTGATAAGCCCCCCTTTTATAGTGATAAGCCCCCTCTTATAGTGATAAGCCCCCCTTCTATAGTGATAAGCCCGCCTCTTAATAGTGATAAGCCCCACCTTCTCATAGTGATAAGCTCCGCCTCTTTATAGTGATAAGCCCCATCTTCTCATACTGATAAGCCCCACCTCTTTATAGTGATAAGGTCCACCTTCTCATAGTGATAAGCCCCGCCTCTTTATAGTGATAAGCCCCATCTTCTCATACTGATAAGCCCCGGCTCTTTATAGTGATAGCCCCACCTTCTCATAGTGATAAACCCATCTTCTCATAGTGATAAGCCCCGCCTCTTTATAGTGATAAGGTCCACGTTCTCATAGTGATAAGCCCCGCCTTTTTATAATGATAAACCCCGCAGATTTTACATTAGATATATATAATATATATATATAATATATATATATATATAATTTTTTTTTTTTAATAATCAAGTAAATAGAAGACAGGTGGGTGGAGACAGGTGGTAGGTGATTACAGGGCTTTTCTGAGCACTCAATCGTTAGCTGCAGGACAATACAAGATTACTCAAACATGCAGGAATCATTCTTAATAAAATATATTATAGAAAGGCTAAAAACTTAGAAAAATAGATTTTACTTAATAGGTCTTGCTTAAGTTGCTAGTGTGTACTGCCTTTGACTCAAAACAATAAAGGAATGGACATTATAAGACTAAATCGATTAGTATTAGGGTTAGGATTTGCATAACACCACCAATACTCACTTTTGCTGCCATATTTTTGATGCAGATATTTCCATCCTTCTGAAGAATGTCAAAGAAATGAGTAAAAAACACAAGAAATCTTTGTAACATGTGCTGAACATTTGCCTTCCAACTAATGACCTTTCGTTCAATCCCATTTAAAGATTGACATTTTCTTCTTTACTGACAAGACGTTTCAAAGAGCTCACTTGGCTGTAGCGTTAGAAAAGAAATCCTCAGTCGAAAGAAGAAAAGAAGAGTGACTTATGAAAACGTCACCACGCAAGCTTTTAATCCTTTATCACGATTTCCCGAGAATAGACGGATGACACATAGGACATGACTTATTTAGGCTCTTTGGGGAACAGCGGCTTGTATTCGCCCTTGTAGCGGACCGAGTTAGTCTTTTAAGGACGCTCTGACGTGGGCTTGTGGGCAGGACGCTTTGGGGATTTCATGGAACAAAAGACACGGCGTGATCAAAAGTTCTCATAGGTGATGTGTGGTACTGGGATTCTGCGATTACTGGGTCAATTTATGAAGCAAACACTGAATAATGGTGAGTTTATGGTTTCTGTGTGCTTTATTTTTTTTTCTTAAACAATAGAGGTTACATTAGTGCAAGACATACAAAGTTTAACAAAGATGTAAAGACAAGAAGTTACTGAAAAAAAAAGCTCAATCCATTCCAATACAAAATGGCGGACCCTCACTCAATAAAACTTGCGTAGTGTACTTTTATAAAGCAACAATTGTTATTTTGGAACTTCATTAAAGTAGTGATCCAAAACTGGAATCAAAAATTAGCATGAAAGTTGTATTTGTTCATTAAATACAGTTACAGCACACTATATGACCCATTTTCAACAAGAGAACTGCATTTCAACAATAAAAAAGTTATTTTCAGTCTTTACAGATACTTAAAAGTAGCGTAGTAGTCTTGGTCTTGTCACGGACTCTAGCACATTTGGATTTGTCGTGGTCTTGAGGGTGTTTTGACTCAGTCTTGTCTTGGACTTGATCATATCTTGGACTCGATCATATCTTGGACTTGATCATATCTTGGACTCGATCTTGGACTCGATCATATCATGGACTTGATCTTGTCTTGGACCTATAAGAGCACATTTCATTATCACCACACTGCTAAACTTACACCAGGAGTACATGGCCCCAGAGCAGTGACCTGTTCCGGGCACAGTTTGCTTTAATGAAGCCCTATAGCAACATTTTCTTTGGTTTTAACAGATAAATCTTAACCTACTCCAAGCCACAGTCCTAAACTTATTCCTTTTAGTAACGTGACGCCTAAACTTACCCAAAGAAAATGTCGTCATGTGGCTTCAACCAAAATGTGTGGTTATCTTGCATTTTGGCATTTCCTAACATATTGATAAGCTTTTCTGATAAGCACTGATGAAGTTTTTCTAAATCACACATATTTATTGATTAATAAACATCAGACAATCTTTACAGCTAACTGCTATGAGTAGTATGTGTTTTGTTTATAATCTGACCTCAATATTGTGTTTAAACGGCTCTTTTATCATCTTTCTTTAACTCATGTCGTTTCCAGATTCTTGGATTGAATAGTGGTCAATATCCATGCCACCACTTTTCCAAATGTACTGTGGCTGAGAATAGTGTGAGCATTCAATACAATATCACAAGAAAGTATACCACAACAAGAAAATGAGCACAATTTCACGCATTTTTTGGTATGTATATGTTACGACGTATATATTTTGCGCGATATGAAAAGCGTAAAAATCACACAGTATTTTATAGCGTAAAATACACAAGTTTTGGTTGAAACCACATAGGGACATTTTTTGGGGGGTTTAACAGGTAACTTTAGCTTCAAGTTACTAAAATGGGTAAGTTTAGGTCTGGGGCTTGACGCAGTCAAAGACAGACATTGTCTTTAATCTTAAATATTTAGAAACTGAAGGAAATTAATAGATGATTACTGGTGCAATAGTTAAACATCACTTTGTTGTTTTTTTTTTTTGTTTTTTTCTTTTTTAAGTAATAGAATAGCTGTTGGGCATTTGCTGTGTAGTATAGTTTTAAATCAGGGCTGAGAAGAGTTTGCGCTTCAGACTCTTAAAAACTTGGTTTATTTTGTCGTATCTGCTCCTTCTTTCTTCCAATAACCATCCCAACTGTTCTGGCAGATAAACATAAGTGTTATTTAGTAATTGCACTCCACCTTGTAGTAACAGATAGAGTCTTACCAGCTCCAGTCCTCCATCTAAACTGATGACACATTCTATAAAACGCAAGACCAACGGACAGAAGTAGGCCAACGACGAACAAGAACTCCCCCGGACTACGCCGTCTCCGTCGTGACACAGCAGTGCGCTTGTGACAGCAGGTGAAGGGGGCCCGGGTCATTAAATTTTAACACCCCCCCCCACCCCCCCCACCTCTGTCCAAATGCACCAATATGGGACACTCCTGCGCATACACGACTCCCAACAAGAAGAGCGGAGGGGCATGTTTAATTCACGACTGCCTTCCATTTCGACGTGTTCTTCGGCTTCCAGCGTGACCCCGTTCTACCCCCGCACCCCCCTACCCACATTACGCCCACCCACGGCAGAGGAGGGGAGGGTGGGGTGGGGCAAACATAACCCATCTTCGAGCACATTTCCAGGGTAATGGAAGTACGGCGTTGGAAGGTTCTCCGGGGGATAGGAGTTGGTGTCCCGCTATGATTGCCCCCGTGGCTTTGTTGGTTATTCCTGACTGATAGGATTTGAACTTGGACTTGGAATTTGTACACATTTTGACAAGCGACATGGGCGAATGCACTCGGTGTCCATGAGAAAAGAGAAGCGTTTGTGTCTCTGGTGATCTTGTAAGAAGGTACAGACTTTGTGGTCCTGCTACGGATGCTACAATGACTTTTGACTGACTACAATGCACACATTTAAATAAAATAACCCTTTGCAGAAATATAGCAAAGGGTTAATGTACTTTTGTTTTGTAAGCTGAACTGAGATGTAAAACATTTTCTGCAAACACAAATAGGTTATTTTGTTCAAAGAGGCCAAAATGTAAGTTGTAAACTTGCAAAAACTGTATATTTTAAATTAAATTATAGTGTCTATAAAATTACCAACATTACCAACTGTCCAATGTGCCCCCCTCCCCCTCCCCAGGACTACAGATGGAAATTAGCTGTAAACTACAATCTGGTACAAGCATCTCTGCCATTGTGCTTAATGTAATTGAACATTGTCCTAAATAAACATTACCTTACCAACAACAACAAGCCAATAAGATCAAGTTATCATCACCAGACTTGTAGCGCTTCAAACTAACGTAATATGAGTGATTGGTAATTACCATGGTAACCTTGAGGGAAAGGGCTAAAGAAAGTTACCTTTCCTTTAACTCACATCAACAACAAACAAACTGCTGTAGGTTGGAAAACACCACGTGAGCAGGTAGGGTTTAGTGATACAACCTGTATCCTCCTGCTCCTCTCTACTCCATCTCATCTATTTTTGTGAACGCATGCGTTCAGGAGTTGGCTTGCGATGTGTGGCCGATGTGCACAGACGTGCTATAGTGCTTGTAGAAAGCGCTTGTAGACCGTGCTTGCAGACCGTGCTTGCAGACCGTGCTTGTAGCTTGTACTTGTAGCTCGTACTTGTACATTGAGCTTGCAGCTCACAGTTAAAGTTCAAATACACAGATGGGGCTTTGGGATCAACTTCCACTGCCTCAGAGATCGACTGGTTGATCACCACTGTCTTACGACATTCGGATAACTATGTTAGTGAGATGTGTACTCTTTTGACATGCTAATTGCAACTCATCTTCAGAAGAGTCACTACTCTCTGTGGTGATGTGTCACTCGTCTGATGCTACTTAGGGGTCTGGTCAATACCATGCAACCTGGTCACTCGGACTGACCTGCTGCTGCCTGATGGTCTCTAGAATCGGTGAAATGAGGAGCGTTCCTTCATCCCTGCTGATTATCTGTGCCTTGCATCCTAATATCTATGGCCTTGTTGATCAGAGTTTGACTTGTGTTGGCAAATATTTGGCACGTTTTAATGAAAAAAGGCAGGAACACCTTGAAAACAGAAGAATAATCAAATAAATATATCTTACCTATGGAAAATGTAAAATAAAAGTGTAAAGAAACAAAATAATACTGACTAACATTTTTCCTAAAAAAACAAGTTCATAACTCTGAAAACTGATTTCCCTCTGCAGTCTATAAAATAAGAAAGGGCAAGGGGCAGAGTGCATTATTTACAGCACAAGTCTCATACATTGTACATTCACTCACACATCATCCCTATAGTGCATTATGTTAGTGTGGAAACAACAATATACACAATGAATATGTAACAATACAAGGCTGTGTTCATGTGACATTACAATACTCAAAACAAGAATACAAACATACTGAGCTAGAAGGAGTACTGTTGAAATGCAGTGTTGTGGCTCTGATATTTTGTTTTGTAATGACCGAATGGGTTTAGTCTGAAGTCTGACACTCGCAAAAAACAAAATCTGTTTACGCAAAATTACAGAGAAAATGAAAACACCAATTATGTGGCAATTTTCAACAGTTAAGAAAGCAGTAAAAAGGAAAAACAAAAGTAATTATCTGCTCTCTGGTTCAGCTCTTTTGGAACATTTTACAAGCCACTTAGAAGCCAAGTTAGATTAGATATTTTCATTTTGCACGACAGTCAAAGAATCGGCATTACTAGTTTAGATAATATTTGTGTTAAACTGTAATGTCTTTTCACCACATTTTGAGGAAACCTATTAAAAGTTTCAAAAGATCTGTGACATAGTACATTCTAGCAACCAATGGCTAATCAATAACAAGTTACGTGAATACAAATGTTCAATATAAAACAATCATTAATGCAGATTTTAATTGGATAAAATTGTGGCTGTCCCACAAGGCTCAGTCCTCGGACCGATATTATTCATACTCTATATGTTATGTCAGATATAAATATTTTTCAGCAGTTTTGAAATTGGTTATGTTTGATGATGATACTATTGATGAGTGATTGAAAGTTGTGCGTCAATAAATAGCTATAATTTGTTGTCCCTATATTCAGAAGAAAACTAAATTAATCACATTTTCAAGTAATGAAATGTAGCAATGCTAATAGTCTTAGATATCATGGCAACTGGCTCACTTGATCTGGAAGTGAGCCAGTTGCCACGTTAATGAGTTTATTTCTGTTACTAAGGCCTAAACAATTTACTTTAACCTTTACTCAAATCATTTTCCTAAACACACTTGTTTCCCAAGACCTAATCAACACCTTGACATTTAAGTATTAACCTGTATAGATGGTATCAGAATTATGTGTGTTTATAAAAGAGTAATCTTATTCTCATTCTTTTACTATGTGTGGTATACAAACTCTTGTAAGACTGTGTTGAACAGTTCAGACGACAGGAGAGAAGCGACAACCTGGGTGCTTAATGTCAGAGTAAAACATAACAAAAACTTAATCTGGTTGAGTAAGATATACACAGTATGTGGCCATACGAGCTTGTCAAGGTTTGATCCTGTCAGATCTCATAAGCTAAGCATGTTGGGCCTGGACAGTACTTGGATGGGAGACCGCTGGAGGAACCTCAGGAACCACAGTGGGACGAACAGAGGAGAAAGTCGTGTTTATAGGCAAGGCACTCACATTGTCTAGTATAGATCTGGTATGTGTATGAATGCTGGTTGGAGGGACTGATGGCACAAAATGGAAGCCTTGTTTCCGTCAATCTGCTCGAGGCAGCTGTGGCTACAATAGTTGCTTGACACCAACAAGTGTGGAGTGAATTAATAATCCATAATGTGAAGCGTCTTTGGGTGTGCTGTATAAATCCAGTTGGGTATTATTATTTTTATATGTCATCTGCTTATTTAGCTGTAAACTAAATACCGGATAAATCAATGCCTTTTTTTTTGCATAATATTTGTCTCGTTCTCGATCTCACACATGTTGTTTGTTTTTAATTCTGTCTCAGCGTGAATCACACCCCTGTTCACTTCCTGGTTTTGTTTTGTTCTTGGTTTACAATACAAACAAACCGCTCCAAAGCTCATTAAACCGGACCAGATTTGAACATTTGGACCGGATCAGATTTCTTTGGCGCTTTCATAAATACTCAAATAAAACCAAACTATCCGCAGGCAAACAAATTTGACCTCAAAACTAAAACCCATCAGAAGAAAACTGTCAGCGCGTGTACGACTGCTTCTCGCTGCTGCAGAAGTTCCTTTCTTTTCTCCATTGTTCTGTCCCTGGGTATGAGCAGACAGATTGGACAAGGCTTGTTTCCTGACTGACTCACTCCGACAAGCAACACGGGCCAATCTACACTTTGTCCGCTGAGTTTTGTTCACGTAAAAGGAAAAAAAAAAAAAAAAAAAAAAACATGCCGCCTGAGCAAGAAGGTCAATTCTGAGGCGGGTTGACTGCATCCAGCTGCTGTAATTACACACATGTTTTATAGACAATTTCTCAATATGTAATGACATGCTATAGTTTATTTTTAGACGCGTGAGTGCTGGCGTTTTGTGTGTCGTTAGCTTGGATGGATTAGCAACAATTCTGAAAACATGAATTACTCAAACATGCCAGAATCAATCCAAATACAACTTTGAGTAAAAAAAAAAATGGGATAAGTCTTAAGAAAGAGTCTAGTAGCTGTTTTAATTATGGTTACAAACTTTCTTGTACCGTTCAAGCAAAAGTCTGGATTGAGAAGTGTTGTAAGTATGAAATTGTTACGTAAGTTTAAGAATTAGGCAGATGAACAGCCCTTATGGCGTTCTGCTAGATAGATGCTTAGCTAGTTCATTTTGATCCTCTCTGCAGCTACTGTCAGGTCTGGAAAATACAACAAGCCCAGTGTGTTAAAAAAAAAAAGCCAAAAAGCCCAATTTTTAAACAAGTTCATATGTATCAATACATTTTTGTTATTGCACGTAATACAAGTTTCTGCATATTTTAAGATTCAAAGATTACCTCCTGATTGTCCACACACACACATGTGCACAGGACTCTCTGACTGGGGTTGTCTCTTTTCCCATTTTGATCTTTAGTGCCCAGAGCTGGACCTTCTGAGTGCTGATAGTTTTAATCATCCTGCTTTTGGCTTTGTCCTCGGATTTGCGCTGTACATCCAGGACCTCTTTTGACCATTCCTACAAAAAGTGTTTGCTCCCCCTCTTCTGTTCTTGTGACATGGCATAGACACAGCTTCTTCTTCTATGTCTGACTAAGTCTACGTCTTATAAGCTGTTTGTCAACAAATATTTTGATCCAGTTGACCATTTGCACCTATGTCACATGATCACATGGATGCGCCATGATGGAGGCAGAAGTGCAGCACAATTATAGGTCCGTGACACAGCATTACAGGAGCGCAAAACTTACAAATTCTCACCTATTTTCTTATTTTTGGTAAAGAAAGCAGTGTTTGCTTCTGGTGCATATTGAGTACATTTGTCTGTGGAAGTAGGACGTCTTTTAGATGCACAAAGCAAGGTATTTGGAAAAGCTAATGAATGCAGCTGATCCCGACCCTTTAATCCTGCTGTTGGTAAATGTAATAAAATGTACACAATTATCTGACTTTAATCTAGGTTTTGTCTTACACTGGGGCAGATTTAAAAGGTTTTCAGTCACTTGGCTGTAGATCATGTGAGCCTAGAGTTAGCCACACATGATGCAGGCTGTTAATATTCATTGCATTTTTTTTTTTTCCAAGTGTCATTTTTTTTTCTTATTAGCATTGACTTACCTTGTTTAAAGTGTTTACTGCAAATCTGTAACAACTTAGAAGGATTCCAGTTCTTTGGATTTATTGCTGCCACCCACTGGTGACTTCTATCTTCATCAAAATGTAAAGGAAAAAGCTCGTGGCTTAGGCTTACAACCTCCTGCCTGTTAGTGCAGCGTGTCGCACAAGATACAGCCATTTTACAATTGAAATCAATAAAAGTCACTTAGAAACAGACAGGTTTTTGGCAAAGTTTTCATAGTTATAATGCACACAGACAGAGCTTTTTGCCTCTATCATGGCAAAGTGGGCGTTCCCTCGAAGAGCGTGACCACTCGTGCAAGGGTCAATAGGACAAGTATTGGCTGAACTAAGAACACAAACAACTGATGAACTAATACGTCTGCAGATTTTATCTCAAAAAATCCATCAGATGGTTGTGGCCGGCGGTTTTATTCAAAAATTTCTGGGACGGGAGCTTCCATTATCTCTTTAATGTGAAAAAAATTATTTAGCATACAATTATTTCTGTCGGTAACTTTGTGTGTATATAAAAACTAGGGCTGTCAGTTTTATCGCGTTTTTATCGCGTTAACGCAAGACTATTTTAACGGCGATTATTTTTTTGACGCAAATTAATTGCGTGCTTATTTTTCGCCACTGAAGCGCCCCAATGACGCGAGGTTCATAGAAAAACACAATGCACAGGCAGAAAGAGACCTAGACAAGGCTCTGATGGCTCACTTTAGTCGACTTTGGTAACGTTTCCACTCGGTCACACGACTGAGCGAGGGTGTGTTTGTTTACCTCGGCTTAGTCCATGTGCAGCTCGATCAGCTGATGAGAAGGAGGCTTTTCCTCGAGGCTCATTACGTGTTTCCATCTTCCCGTGTCTCGATAAAGTCGCGGCCAGCGGTCACTAAATGCGATGTTTGTCCACTCAGGTTGTTGAAACTATCCAATATCCAGAATAGCCTTTCAAAACTGTGGAAAAAACTTTCGAAGTTCTACTTGGCTCGGCAAGCTAGCAGTAAAGTTTCTCTAGTTCTAACTACCACTTCCTTTGAATCCTTCACAATAAAAGCCTCATAATCTCCAGCTGCAGAAAGCGCTTTATTGTGAAAGAGCAGTGTAATAAATGCTTATAATGAGAAGTCTCACCACGATTTGGCCTAATGTTTTGGGAAAGCCTACAAAACATTATTTTACACTTCAAGAGAGCAACACATTGTATAATTAAAGACATAATAAACAGGAATGAAAGCTATATATGTTATTAGAATGCAAAATACATATAAAAAATATATAAATAAAACATTTAATTAAATGCGATTAATCGCGAATTAACTCAAGACAATTATGCGATTAATCGCGAATAAAATTTTTAATCGCTTGACAGCTCTAATAAAAACAAATTTAAATGCTGCTTTGACTTGACTGATTAAGGTTTATAGAATAAATTGAAGGGCCTCCGAGGCATATTTTTGCTTAGGGCTCCAAAAGATTAGATTCACATACGCTGTTGTTTCAGAAACTTTTCTAGTCAGTGAGGAAATCTCCAGACTAGTGAAGCAATTTGTTGATTTGAAGCCAGACCGATCCAACTTATTTTGCCAGATTATCTGACAAAATATATGTCTGGGGCGTGTCTTTTTTTCCCCTGAACTAAGTTAGCATCCCTAAACCTAATCAAATGTACTTAACTTAACCCTAATTCTAACTCTAACCTTTCTGAAGTAAATCAAAACCCCAAAGACAGTAAGACAAAGCTTAAGGGTCAGGCTGTAAATCACTTATCTACCTCGTCATATTCCGTTTAAATGTGACTCGTGGATGGCTCCAGCTGTTGTACCTTGTCTTTCAGTGGGTCTAACAGTGATCGATGCTCTAATGACTGCTGTGGTGGACCTATAATCGCATTAGTCACACTCACAGTCAGGGCAACATATCCACTAAACCAAGCTCGTCTGTCAATGTCTCCTCCCGGCTGACATTTAGAGAAGGTTTGTTACATTTAGAAGGTTAGAAAACTAAATTAAAATGTCTTGGATTGTGGATAATACCTATAGTTTAGATGTTTTTTTTTATTGTGGAGAGTGTTTTTAGACACTATTTAACTCATATGAGGCGATGCGACAGACAGATCAGATTTTAACCATATCTGACAGGTTAAAGTTAACAACTAGCATGATTGAGTCAAATGTGGTAAATCTGGTTAGCATATACAAACCTTAAACAAACAAAAAGTGCTTGCATACACCCAGATGTTGCCGCACCTCTTGTTGGAAAAATAATGTCATTTGATAATGTCATGTGATTTTACTAATACATATGAATGATTCAAATTTATATTGAAATCATTGATCACAAAAGATCACCTCAGGGAATCATCTTTGCACTGTGACTATTTGAGGAAAACGTAAAGAAAATTAACTTTATCAACTCTTGGTTCACAACTTTTATTGTTGTCAATAGATGAGTACCTCAGGGATCCATCTTTGGACTTTGGATTTTTAGGGGAAAATTACACTACACTTCAAAATTTGAATTTGAAAAAACACATTTTTTTTCCAATGACGATAACTTTAAACTAATCAGAAATACGCTCTGTACATTGTTAATGTGGTAAATGACTATTCTAGCTGCAAATGTCTGATTTTTGATTCAGTATCTAGAGGCATACTTCCAATTACCACTCCAGTGTTCTAATGGTCTACTGTGTTTTGTCTTTGTGTCAGAAGGTTAATGGAAGATTAGAAAACCCTTGTTCAATCATGTTAGCGCAGCTGAAAAAGGCTTAGCTGGTTAGAAAAGACATAAAACAGTCGTTCCCTTGAGCAGGTTGAGTATCTGGAGCATCGCATTAGTGAGAGTCGCACAAAACTGACACGTCATGTGAAACTCAACAGTCTCTTCTTGGTCTTAGAAATGAAGACTATTCCATTCATACACAAAACTGTCAGGGTGATCCCAAACTTCTGAACCATGCGTGTGTTAAAAGTGCACTGCGCGAGTGGAGCGCCATATTTGCCGTTTAGTGGCACTGCACTAGTCTTTATTACTCAACGGAAAATGAATCTTACGATATATTGCCATTTTCTCTGAGATGAGAAAACAAAGTTATCTGTATGATAATGTAGATGCTGCCTATTTTATTTGTTACTTTTAACTGATTGACCAGTTTACAAACTCCAAAAGATAGACTAGAGACTTTGGTATTTGTATTTACTTTTTAATAAAAAATAATCACCAGATGAGCGTCCTATTGCGCAGTTCTGAGTTTCCTTTATCTCTCAAAGCATGTCAGAGCTTGGCCTTTTAGCAACACTTGTTATGTTATGATCCTTCTTCTATGCGTTGTGCATTATGCGACACAAGATGGCAGTTTTTACTCTGTATTGACTGTAGCTTTTTTTTGCTTTAGTTTATTTATCTAAATAAACTAAGAGTTTATGTGAAATAAATACAGTCATCTGCCAACTAGCGCAGGAGAATTTGTTCCGAGTCACTCACATTTTTGAGGCTGTCAGCGTGACTTTATATGTTGCGACTTTGAGCATTTTAACTTTCGCAGTGCACCTTTAAGCTTTTGTAAATTTTGGTGTAGTTCACATCTGCCTTGAGTATCTTAGCGATCCATCTTTGGACCTTGTCTTAAAATAACAAATGCAATTTTTTTGTTTTAATCACATACTTCTGGAATTCATATTTGATTTGGATTAAATGGTTAACTTCGCTATTAATATATTAGGTGTACCTTAGGGATCTGTCTTTGGACCCTTACTATGTTGAGATAAAAAACAAACAAACAAATAAACAGTCATACGTTTTTGATATTTCGTTGTATATCTACTCTTTCTTCGACGACTGGGTTGCAAAACATTCTCTTTTCTAAAGCTATGAGTACCTCAGGGATTCATCTTTGGACCTTCACTCTTTTGGTAAATTTTGTTTATTTCACGCTAACATCAAATTAAAACTAAAATTAAACTAAAACAACAATCTCCGGCATCTCTAGACATATTCACAGTTCGACATTCGCTTCTCTCCAGAATAAGTCTATCAAAAATAACAGCCTCCTTTACAGTTATACCTTTTCAAATTGCATTCAATCATCTCTTAATCGCGCTTCCGTCTACTTCAAAATCACTAATCAATACCTCCGTTTGCGCCTGTCCCATTCACCTGCAGCCTGCCAATACCGCGACACACTCTATCCCTCTCACATCGCACATAACCTAGCACGTTCGTTTGCAGCTCCGCTAATAGACTCCTAATAGACACCGGGCTGTTAAACGGAAAGACTCAGGCAGCGTTTTGGCAGCCTTAGCATTTACGGCTACAGAGACTTAGCATCAGCAGACAAGTACAAGGCTTGCGTGGCTGTAAACATGAGGGAAAAGCCGTTTATCGGGGCCAGGGGTCTATTTGATCTGCGAGACTAAACAACGGAGCGGGGGAAATCCAAGCAGGCAGCCACAACATTAGCCCACGCGCGGAAACTTTGATCTATTATGTATTTCATCAAAGCAAAACAACATCATTTAAAGGTTGAATTAACCCTGGGAAGATGGGAATTGTTTAAAGTAGTATAAGGTTGCAATTAGTGTGTATTTAGGTGAAAAGATGGCTTATGGTGTGCTTTTAAGGTTAGTTATATGTATTTATGCGTTTACATTTACAAAACAAACATGGCTGACCAGAAGTTCACAAGTTCAGACAAACAAAGACATGTTTAAACAGTTTTGAGTGATAATTTGAAGGCTTCTGTACAGATATATAATTGTGTTGGTGAGATCTGTTTTAATTCATTTAATTTGGACAAACATAGGCCTCAGAGTGATGCATTTGAAAGGTGCCAAACCTCGTGAGTGATGGGAGAATAGAAATATCAATATACTATGGATATCAATGCCGCAGCTGTGCCTTTCTTCTTCTCTTATCGATACTCATAATTATGCTAATATTGATGATGATGAGCATATACAAATGCTAAACACATTTGGAGACATTTCTTTGTTTGGGTCAACCAGCAGTATTTAACATTTATCTACATTTATTTGTAAAGTGGTGTCTTCTGACCAGGTTGAAAAGGAACTTCCTGGTAAAATAAAGGATAAATAAACTAAAATATCCTTTTAGATCAAACTTACATTTATTTAGACAACATATATATAGTTTGTATGCATGGTTTCATTTCTATGATTGCAAAAATCTCCCAAAGTACTCGACCCCAAAGGCTTCAGGACAAACATTATAAATTATTTGTCTTTGACCTATAAGCATGCAAATGTCTCTCTGCACCTGTCATGCTTCACTCAACACTACTAAAGCAATGGGCTCTTTGCCAGCTTGTGGCGCTGGGCCTAATAAATAAATACAATTATAAAATGCAAAAATGTGCATAAGGTACACTTTATTATCTCTGTAGAGAAATGTGTCCTTTGCATTTGACTCATTCTTTAAATGCCACTGACACAAGCTGTCGAGAAGGAAAGGGTCTGTCCGTACTTGGATGGGAGACTGCTTGAATGACAGGAAAAATGCAAAATCTTTGAAATTGTCAACTTGTACTTTCATCTCCTTCTCTTCTACGAGAGTGAGCCCGAGCAACCTCAAAATCAGTGAGAATCGTTTGATCCCACAGTGTGGGATCAAACGTTTTCCACATTTTTTGCACAAGTCGTATGGTCTCTGTGCGGCGAAGCCACAAATATTGTTCAGGATTTCTGAAAATATTTCAAATATACAATGGAATTTGCACAAAATTCCTTTTTGGTATCCAAATCAAAAAAGTCAGTGGAACCCTAGGTCTTTTTAGCGGCGATGTAAATCCTTCATTTTATTTCAATTGCAGTATAAATGTACACAGCTGGAGGCTGCAGTCTCAGACCTGCAGTGACGCGCTTTTAGGGCTTCTTAACTCACAATTTCCTAATTCCTCTTCTGGCTTTTGCCCGAACAAGCTGAAATTTGGTGAAGATCAACATGAGGAGTAGGGGCAACAAAATTCTGTTAAAAAAAAGTAAGAAAATACAGTAAACAACATTGCCTAAAGAAAAAAAAAGGAGTAGTGCGTCTCACAAAGGCCGATCATTACTGGGTGCAACCATTTTAATTATTGATATTATTTAATTATTATTATTTTATTTATTTTGAGAATTTCATTGCAATCTTAACAGGTTTCACCTTCAGTCCTCCTTCCTCTTCTCCTAACCCTTTTCCAGCAGCCTGCTTTGTTTGAATGTGTTTGTGGTTGTTGGAGTTAAGGATGTTACTTTAACTTCAAAGATCTGATCATTTCAGATTTTTCCAGCAGGTATGGCAACGTGTAGTTCCTTTAAATGTGGCCCATGGAGTCTAAAGTTTTATTTATGCATAGGCTTGTCGTGGGAAAACTGAATGAACAAAGATTTGTCACACCACAGTCATTTAATATAAAGTATCATGTGTCTAAATCTATGATTTAGTCCATCAATATTAAGAAAGTACTGCAATTAACTGTGATTAAAGAGGTTTTGTGATTAATTATTATACATCCCAGTCCTAATTTCATTAAATTATTGTCCATAAATATCCAATAACACTCAGTGGACAGACTTTATTCCTCTTTTCGCAGCCGTCAGACATATTCTTGTCCCAGATTCAAGCAGAGTCCGACACAAAACTCCTGTGAGCTTCTCCTGACCTTTCACCTTTTCTCTAAGTGTTCTGATCCGGATTCTCACACATCGCACGCTCAAGGTGAAGCTCTCTACGGGGACTTTTTCATTTTACCTGAGAATTGTCATTCTACTCCACACCTCTTGCTCAAACGGACTTCTTTCACCGTCCTCTGTCCGTCGGCGCTCCGGGCAGAAGGATACGCAGACGGAGATCCCGGCACACTTCCTGCCCCAAACGTGTTAAGTCTGGTTTAGTCGCCATGGTAACGGTTTTAAGCCCAGTTCCCAAATCCTTTCTCTCTCTTCTTCGTCTGTCCTCTCTGTCAGATTCGCTCTCACAAATCTAGCCTCGCGGGAGTTCACAGCCGTAATACTCGGAGTGAAACCTGGACAGGAGCAGCAGCAGGTGGTGAAAAGCGGTAAAGCATAATTCTGCCTCCGGGTCAATTGTGATTAAACTGTGGATTTTGATGGTAGTGAGATAACTGGAGAAGAAGAAATAATAATAAAACTCCTCACGCTTTGGGTTTGTTTGAAGGTTTAGAAATAACATCTGCTGGCTTTATTAGAATTTGAAGCCAGTTTGTGTGGATTTTTCTCTATGTGGATGAGGATTTGAAGGATTTAGAAACTGTTGTGGGGTGTGTTTTTTGTAATTACTCAGTCTTAAAACGTGTGGATTTAGTTTAGTTTCATTTAGATTACAGACGAAATGGAGTTTCTGAGTTTTTATTATTCACTCTGGGCTTCATTTATGAATCCACATGCTACTTTGTGGGTATAATGCGTTATAAATAAAGTTTGATTTAATCTGATTTGAAAAACAAATAAAAACTGTACAACATATTACTTAACAATACGGTTGTCAAGCGATTTACAATTGTAATCGCGATTAATCGAAGGATTGCCTAGAGCGGTGGTTCCCAAAGTGGCGGTCGGGACCCTCAAGGGGTCGCAAAAGCTGGGGGAAAAAATAGTTTTACAACTATGACTGGGCATTTAATGGATACAGTTGCCAACGCTATTTGGGGGCGTGGCAGTTTCTGGTGAAGTAAATGTATTTTTGGCACAACCAATTCAAGTCGAGTTACAACCGGGTGTAAATGGAGGTTACTGATGTGGTGTTATGTCAGAAAAGTAAACATAAAGTAAAAAAAAAGATGCTAAAAGATGCTAAAAGACGCCAGGCGGCGCTAGCATCACGTTAGCATTTAGCTCGCAGCTACCGTTAGCATTGCTAGATATATTTACATACTTGGAAGGTTGAATCACTTTATTATCTCCATGTCTTCGTGTCTGTATTTGACACAATATATCTCCTAAGTCCACATTTGCTGTTGTAGTTTTTGAGCAGTGACTGATAAAACTGTTGTTCTGATTCACTCCCATGTTAACTTTAAATAAGCATGCGATTAATTTGCGTCCAAAAAATGATCGCCGTTAAAATAGTTTTGCGCTAAGTAATAAAAACGCGAAAAAATTGACTTAACATTTTTACTTAAAACATAGCTATCCATCACTTTTTTTTTTTTCTTGACGACTTTTTTCTCTTACTAGTGCAATTGGCAAAATTCTCGATGTGGGACATTTATAGGACAGAATCTTTCATATCATTGGAATAACCATTTAATCAAGATGTCCACGTCACGATTAATGAATTTCACAATATATAACATGAGAAATTCAATATTTGTTTGACCAAATGTCGACTAACACTAACACAACTTTAACTCAACACTGTTTTCTCCACTCGACGAATACTGACGAAAATGCTGAAACTTCTCCATGCAGCCGCTCACTTGGCCTTCTCACTATAAACACGTAGCTTATTGTATCTAAAATACACTTCCTCTTGCTTTCACACATCCGTAACGACCACTGAAGCGCATTCCGTTGTCCAATTAAACGTCTAATTCCCTAAAACCGCCGACTCGCCGCAACCGCGCTGCCACAACTGGTCCACTCCAAACGCAATTAGCGGCAAATCTCGGAAACGCCTCGTCTGTTTACCCCCCATTAAGATGACAATGGCATAATGAATGAACCTGCGCGTGCAAAGTATAGCTAACGTATAGTATAAGCATCTGCCGTAAATTAGCCCGCGCGCTACATCAAAGGGCATCATTTATCATTAATAGCGTGCATTAAAAAAAAAAAAAAAAAAAAAAAATCGACTCGGAACGTCAACAAGGATCAGGCGCCGTTCTGAAGTCGGAAGAATGGCGGTGTTGGTGCGTGCGAGTGTCAAATTAGCGTCAGGGTTTGGACATGCGTTTGTGAATGATTCTTTAAGCTGACGGGAGGCATATAGAGCGGAGTGGAGATGTAAAGAGGAGAACCAAAGGGAAACAGGAGGAGAAGGGGAATTCTGATTTGTGCTGCCTGGTGTCGGTGGGAAGTCGGTTCTTTTATTAATGAGCGCACACGATGCTAATGCAAGATCGGAAAGAGGGTTGTGTTTGAGACGGGGAAAATGTATAGATAAACCTACAGAGACATGTTGAAAATGTACGATAAGCACAGTTTTCATGTCTTTTTTTTTTTTTTTCTAACCCTAGAACACTTTTGCTATAAAAAGTTACACCATCACTTTTGCTGGGTAATTTTCACCCGATATAATATACCCAAAAAAAGTACTTAAAATATGACAACACTTGATCAATTACAGTGGTTTTCTTTTATTTTAAACTGTGGTATGTGTAACAAAATGGAAAATAAAATGTAGGAAGATCCTACAAAGTTTTAGATTTTGAGAACAAAAAATTCCTAAAAAAAAAAAAAATACTGATACAGGAAACTTGATCTTTGGTCAACCCATTCCTGAGACATGTGAGACTTCCCTGGTGAAGCACAGACTCCTGGACACACAAACAGCTCCAGGAGAGAGGAACAAAAATGTGGTATTTTCTCCATTGTGTAAAAATGACCACTTGATTAAAATATTGTTTTTTACCATGAGAATTCACTTTGAAATCACCACTTTGTGATATATTTTCATAATTCATGTAAATAGCTAACTACATAATGTAATTTGGCAAAAAAAAAAAAGTAATCTTACATTACTCTCTATCACTATTGCCGGGTGAAAATCACTCGAAAGCAAACCTGTGTTCCTCACTAGCAGAGATGTCAGAGACACTAATCCTGCAACAGAATGAAGCTGGAGTTGACCAGGGACAGTAAATATGGTGAAAATATGGTGAGCCTGCATGTTGTCACCCTTGACTTGTGGCATGATCTCTTGATTTTAAACACTAACACTATCGCTGGGTGAAATCCACCCAAAACGTACATTACCCTCTTTCCACTACTGCCGGGTGAAAATCACCCGAAAGCAAGTCTGTAGGTAAAAGTGGGCTTTGGGGAAACACCAACACCTTCATAGAAGTCAAAAACAATGGTGAAGCTGCCCAGGGACTCATGACACTCAGAAAAATGCAACATATTGAAAATCATGTAAATACATTTGCTCGGGTGTAATTCACCCGGCGATAGCGCTAGGGTTAAACAAATATGGTACGAAAAGCCAAACAACTCAACCTGCTGGTCATGACCAAAAAGGAATTCCGGTTGGCTCTCACATCTGATCATATGTGGAAAAAATTGAAGGAGTCACATCGTTCAAATCAGTTTGAGATTCCAATGAGCATGCACAAAGCTATACTAAGAGATTGGAAAAGAAGTTTCAAATATTTGAGTCAGGTTTGGGCTGGAAGAGGAAAGTTTTGGTGATTCTGAGAAGAGAAAGCAGGGTAATAATACATTGCAAGCATAGACTTACTTTCAAGTAGCTACAAAATAATATGGTCAGTTTGATGTGTCCAATCTGCTTCAAACGATGCTTCTTCTCATTTTAAACTACAGTCAGTCATCAGAGGCTAAAACTACAAGTCAGACAAATGTTTGTCTCCAAAGGATCAGAAACAGCTTACATTTAAGTTTGAGATGATTTAGTCAGCCTTTTTAACAACAATGGACCTCCTCATATGGGGTTAATTTGAACAACTTTAACATAAAGTTCTATAGGAGCATTTCAAAAGTCATTTTTATGTAAATTGCCTTTTCTTTGGAGAAAGAAAGGGAGATAATAAAAGAGAAAAAAGAAAGAGGAGAAAGAGACAATGAGAGTGGAAGAGAGGTAGAGAAAGAGAGAGAGAGGAAGAGAAATAAAGAGGGAGATGCAGAAAGAAAGAGAAAAAGAGAGGGATAGAGAATGAAAGAAGGAGACAGAGGGGAAAGAGGGAGAGAATGAGAGAGAGAGGAGAGAGAGAGAGAGAGAGAGAGAGAGAGAGAGAGAGAGAGAGAAAGTGAAGAAGGACACAAAGAAGAGAGTGGTACAGAGGAAAAGAGTGGAAAAAGAGGAGGAGACAGAGGAAGAGAGAAAGACAAAGGGAAACACAGAAAGAGAGAGAAAAGAGGAAAAAGTGGGTACAAAAGAAAGGAAGATAGACAGAGAAAGAGAGGGAGAGAAAAGTGTGAGAGAGAGAGAGAGAAAGAGGAAGAAATAGAGAGAAAAAGAGTGAGAATGAGAGATGAAGAGAGAGGAGGAGAGAGAGTCTGCTTCTACAGCAGTGATTCTCAACCTGGGGGTCATGACCAAAGGATTTCCGCTTGACTCCTTGATCCTGATCATACAGTATGTGGAAAAATGTAACAATGTCAAAAGAAGGATTCACAACCTTCAAATGCAGCTTCAGATTTAGATTCCAACTTGCTGGTTATAGATGAATATATGACTAAAGACTATACTTACCCTTTTGTGGGTAGCTTACATTTTGTATTTGGACAGCGAATTGAAAAAGGTAGAGAACCTCGGCTCTAAAGCTCAAATTTTCAGACTGGAACCCTCAAAAGTATGTATCCAACTCCCAACCCCCACAGTAAAATAAAAAGATATATGTAATCATTTCAATTTATAAAACCATTAAACTTGGCCTTGGGTTAAATGCATGTGTGTAGTTTATCACTTTACAAGTCCAAAATTCAGTCAAACACCTACACACTACAAACTTTACAATCTGGGACTGGTCAAGATTTTTTAAGGTTTTTACAGAAGGACTTGTTATTAGAATTCTACAATTGCTTTATTGAAGCTTAAAGGGGCACTGTGTAAGATTGAGAGGAATTTAATTATCACATATAGTCCACAACATATTTTTTACAACATGAATACTTAATAATAATAATATTATTATATTATTATTATTATACTTATTTGAAATGTTTCATTACGGGCCGGAATGTGAATATTGACGCTAGATGTCAGCTCCCCTGGTGTTCAAAAGTGGACATTACTTGGCTCACTTTATTATTTTTGTCTTACACAGTGCCCTTTAAAGCTAGAATTCCAAATCAATATCCAAAATCTCTTCTGCAAAAACCTTTTTTTATCCAATGTGTCAACAAAAGAATACTATATAGTTTGACTTGGCTTCATAAATTTTTCTATTCACTTGCAATTTCTCACCTTTGGAACGTTTAAAGCATTTGATGAAAACAAAAGCATGTTTCTAGAATGTAGATGTTCATGTTGCACTAAATAAAACAAAAACTGATGTCCTTATTTTGACCGGGTTTGCACGACCATCACATTTACACAACTGTCTGCTTTTGTCCCAAAGTGCACAATCAGACACGACAACTTTAGCCGAGAAAACAGCGAATAATAACAGTGATCAAAACAGAACCAGGTCACAGAAATCACCACCTCAGTTTTTCCACTTTTCAATCCATGCGCAAACCAGTTTCCTGTTCAAGTCGTCACGGTAACCTGCGGGATTCTTTTTTTTTCCTTTTGAACACCGTGATGATCTTAAACGCCAGATTCTGTGTAAATGATTGTACGGGAAGTCGACAGATAATGAAACGGCGGTGTGCTGCTTTTTTGGCCCGTCTCCAGTCACTTCCACACATGAGCCAAAATTGGGTCAGTGTTAACGCAGCCTCTCGGGTTTCGCTGAACTATTTCGAACATAAAAAGAGATTTACTTCAAACTGGCGAATTCAGATGTTTGTCGCTGTTTTGTAACAACGGAGCTGCTCATGCGCCCCGCTGTTTTGAGCGTTACTATGTGTTGTGTCAGTTGGAATTTACAGATTATGAGTAGGAATCTCTTTTTTTTTTGTTCAAAATATCTGTGAAGTACTGTTCCGAGTTTGAAATCTGTTACTTTGGACTGACCATAAGCAAAGAAAGTGAAGATAGCTGTCAATCAAACTAGAAAACAAAGGAAAAAAAGCTTTTTGTTAGGCAAGGCAAATTTATTTGTATAGCACAATTCATACACAAAGCAATTCAAAGTGCTTTACAAGGCAGGAAAAGATGCATCAAAATTACAAAAGATTATTAAAAAATATAAATAAAATTAACTCTAAAAGAAGTAAAGAAATAAAGAGTGCAGACAAAGCATTTCAGTCAAATGCATAGATAAAAAGAATTTTTTTAGCCTAGATTGGAGGCCTGTCTAACATCTTCAGGAAGACGGTTCCAGATCTTAGCTGCATAAAACTGAAATGCTGATTCTCCATGTTTAGTCCTGACTCTGGTCCAGGTTTAGTGCTGACTCTGGTCCATTTTAAGTCCTGACTCTGGTCCATGTTTAGTCCTGACTCTGGTCCATGTTTAGTCCTGACTCTGGTCCATGTTTAGTCCTGACTCTGGTCCACGTTTAGTCCTGACTCTGGTCCATGTTTAGTCCTGACTCTGGTCCACGTTTAGTCCTGACTCTGGGCACCAACAGGAGGCCGGCCCCTGAGGTCCTCAGAGTGCGAAATGGTTCACTAACATGTCAGAGATGTACTTTGGTGCTAGTGTGCTTGTGTGTAAGTCTCTCCATGGTGCTAGTCCATGGAGAGACTTACACACAAGCACTTTTTAAGTTGTTTTTAAAGTCTATTTTCTGAGCCATTGGAAGCCAGTGCAAAGACTTTAAGGACAGGACTAATGTGATGGTACTTCCTGGTTCTGGTCAGGACTAATGTGATGGTATTCCTGGTTCTGGTCAGGACTCTAGCAGCAGCGTTCTGGCTGTAATAATAGTACTGAATAGTCTAACCTACTAGAGACAAATGCATGGATAAGTCTCTAGAGGTCAGGCTTTGACACTATACTTTTGATTTTGGCAAAGCTTTTTAGATGGTAAAAAGCTGTGATGTTATTGGCTTAATGTGGCTGTTAAAGTTCAAGTCTGATTCCATTATTAATCCCAGATTTCTAACTTGATTTGAAGGTTTCAGAGAGAGAGACTGAAGGTGACTGCTGACACTCTCTCTGTGTTTCTGTGGGCCAAAGATGATAACCTCAGCCTTGTCTGAGTTTAGCTGGAGAAAGTTGTTTTGCATCCACACACTGATCTGTTGAATGCAGTGACAGAGTGAACCCATAGGCCCGTAGTCCCTTGCTGTTAGTGACATATAGATCTAGGTGTCATCTGCGTAGTCGTGATAGCACACATTTTTATTGTGTATTAACTGACCTAATGGCAGCATGTAAAGATTGAACAGAAGGGGGCCCAAGATTGACCCCTGAGGAACCCCCAGTTACGTCATCACTATAGTAATTGTTATTAGTCAGCTACACAGAACATGAAGCTCTTTGTCCTGACATAGGTTTGATCAAAAGAGAGTCCAGTGCAAAGATGCTGCCTCCTTTCGGCTGTGTACAGTGCACAGCGAAGAACAGACCTTGTTTATATAAGGTCTGTTCTTCGCCTCCTTTTCCAGCTCTCCATCAAGTACAGGATGGAGATTAGCCCAAGACTGTGGTTCAAAGTTTCAAAAATTAAAACACATGTTAAATTTCAGCGTATAATGTAGAATTTTCAGTTCAGTTTCTGATGAAAACATAGATATACTACAAAATGTCAAAAATGTAAGACAAGCAGGTTTTAAGGCCTTTTTTAAAGTAAGGTAACAGCAAATTTAGTGGAAGTGACGTTTCACAAGTAAATCTACCCCAAGTCCTAAACTTACCCATTTTTCTAAGTTGAAGTCTAAACTTACCTGCTAAACCCAAAGAAAATGTTGTCACGTGGCTTCAACTAAATTTTGTGGCTTTTTGTAACATAATGTCCCAAAAAAGGCGTGAAAGCGTGCTCATTGTAGATGTGTGACATTTCATTGTGTATCTACATTTTTCCTTGAAGAGTGCGTTGTGAATTTTATACCAACACTTTTTAAAAATATGGACCGGATTCTTTGTGAAGCTTCTTCTGACTGACTGAGCAGGAACAAAGAAACAGGATTTACAGTTCAATTGTCTATACTTAACTGGAGTCAGTTGTCTCAGGCGGGGCATTTTTGTTGGATTTTGACAATTCCTCTTCTAAAGCAGAAGCTTTTGAGACCTGAAATAAATAAAAAGTTTTGTCAGAGTCTATTAAAACGTATTAATTTGAGATTCGAGCCGGAGTCTGATTTGTACCAGTATAGCCTGTTTGGCTCAACAAGAAGGATCCAACATTCTCTTTAACTTTTCCAGATGCTTGGTAGTTTTTTTTGATCAGATGTTGGACAAATGGATATAAAAAAGAAAAAGTGAGATTTAGGGCTCCATTCCTTTAGCTGCTCAATCCGTCGATGGCGTCTTTGTCAACCTATGGTAAATGGTCTATTTATATAGCGCTTTTCTACCTTTCCAGGCACTCAAAGCGCTTTACAATCTAGCATCCACTCACCCAGTGTACGCAGACACTGAGGCAGTGTGGGTTAAGTTTCTTGCCCAAGGACACAATGACAATCTACTCCTGTCGTCCCACTGTGGCACCTGGTGTTCTAACGGTCTCCCATCCAAGTACTAACCAGGCCCTTTCTTGCTTAGCTTCTGAGATCTGACGGGATCAGGCTTTGACACGCAGGTATGGCCACTACCTATGAGTCGAATCATTGTATTAAAGTTTTAAAGATTAACAATAAAACAGAAAAAGTTAGCTATATTCAGAAGCCTGTCATTTTAAAAGTAAATGCATGGTTTCCACTGCTCTTACAGATGGTTGTGTTTGCATAACCTTCACTGCGTTCTCAGTCTTTTCAGTCACAGTTTGGGTCTGATTGATAGTCAAATTTTAGCCACGCACCCCTTTTAATTCAACTAATCCATCAACAGGACATATCTTTAGTCAACTACACGCCTAGTGGAACAGCCCAAATCCAAATAATGCATCTCACTGTATCTACTGTTGATCCTTACTGTACCGAACCAAGCTTCTCTCACACACGTTTTGTCGCAGGATATTTTTATGAATGCGCTTGTCATTTTTCTGGCCCCGTTGACAGGCCTTTATCTCCTTAAGGCTCTGATGGCACACGCGTCGGCAGAAGAGCGATGCTTTGTCAGAGCGGAGAGCCCTTAAAACATACATCTTGTCTGCTGTGGAGCTGTGGACAGGAGGAAATCACTCTTTAACTGGCTTTGTATTCTGTCTGAAGTCTGCCGTGTACATCACTGTCCAAATACTCGTAGATTAAAGGAGACATGTTGTGTGTAGGAATGTCATGATATAAAAGGTAATTGTTACGTTTTTTACTGGTAAATCTAAGTTCTTCTACCTATGGTCTGAAGCTTTGGTAAATGAATCTATGTTCTCTCACCTGTGGTCATAAGCTTTGGTATACTGTATCTATATCTTTATATCTAATGGTTTTTGGTAAACCTACATTATTTTACCTATGGTCATACAATTTGGTAAATCTACTTTCTCTCACCCATTGTCATGAGCTTTGGTAAATCTACATTTTTTTACCTAGTGTCATGAGTTTTGACAAATGTATATTATTTTATCAATGCGTTGTTAAATCTGCGGTATTTTACCTATGGTCATGAACATTGGTGAATCTATATCTTTTTATTTTTTGGTCATGCTTTGGTAAATCAATGTTATTTTACCTATGGTCATAAGCTTAGGAATATCTACATCTTTGGATTTATCTATGTCCTTTTACCTATAGTAATGAACTTTGGCAAATCTACATTATTTTACCTATGGTCATACTATTTGGTAAATATACATTTTCTTAAATATTGTCATGAGCTCTGATAAATTTACATTTTTTGTTTTTACAGAGGGTCAGGAGCTTTGAGAAATATATGTTATTTTACCTATGTCCACAAGTTTTGGAAAATCTGCCATGTCTCATCTATGGTCATAAGATTTGGTAAATCTACATTTTCTTAAATATTGTGATGAGCTTTGCCTAATCTGCGTTCTATCACCTATGGTCATACAATTTGGTAAATCTACATTTTCTCGAATATTGTCATGAGATTTGGTAAATCTACATTTTCCCCAGATATTGTTATGAGCTCTGGTAAATATACGGTTTCTCACCTATCATCATGAGCTTTGGCCAATATGCGTTCTATCACCTATACGATTTGGTAAATCTACATTTTCTCAAATATTGTCATGAGATTTGGTAGATCCACATTCTCTCACCTACCATCATGAGCTTTGGTAAATCTACGCTCTCTCACCTATAGTCATGAGCTGTGTTCAATCTATGTTCGTCCACCTATGGTCATGAGCTTCGGTATATCTACGTTCTCTCACCTATGGTCATGAGCTTCGGTATATCTACGTTCTCTCACCTATCGTCATGAGTTTTGGTAAATCTACCTCCTCTCACCTATCATCATGAGCTTTGGTAAATTTACGTTCTCTCACCTATCGTCATGAGCTTTAGTAAATTTATGTTCTCTCACCTATCGTCATGAGCTTTGATAAATCTACGTTCTCTCACCTATGGTCATGAGCTTCGGTAAATTTACGTTCTCTCACCTAGTCATGAGTTTCGGTAAATCTACGTCCTCTCACCTATGGTCATGAGCTTCAGTAAATCTACGTCCTCTCACCTATGGTCATAAACTTTGGTAAATCTATGTTCGTTTACGCAAGGTCATGAGCTTTGATACATTTACGTTTTCTATAATCATGATCTTTGGTAAATCTATGTTCTCTGTGATTCTAAGCTTTGGTAAATCTACATTCTCTCACCTATTGTCATGAGCTCTGGAAACTACACACAGTCTGTATCAAGCATCATGAATATATCAGTGTTAATACGTGTAACGACTAGTCCAAACTGTCACTTTCCAGACCTGTGTGGAGATAACAGGCGGTGCGTTCACGTGACCAATAGAAACGTGGATATGTCATCACCACGGTGACAGGAAGACTAAACGGAGCGATTATCTGTGAGGGTCGTTACAGAGAGCTGAATTAGTCTGATAATTATTTGTGCGCACAGATAGCAGCAGCGGCGTGACTATCTGATGTTAGAGTCGATTGGCGCCGCATGGCTGGAGTTTGAACACGCTTTATTCAATTTTACTGTGATTTTATAGACTTTATGATATGGGTGTGCTCACTGAGACTTGTGCTGTTTATGTGGTTGAGAATTTTTAGCTTTTTAGTTTATTCTTTTTCCTTTAAAGTATTGAATAGTCCAATTGTCCAGTTGTTCCTAAACATGTATTGTATATAAAGATCTGTATGTAATGTTTGAACCTGTACTGACAATATTTATGATTTTCACACAATCTTGAGAATCCATCAGGAGAGACTCACTTAAGATGGTCAAGCTGAGCCGGACCAATCACAGCGCAGCATTGTGGGTTTGCTGGAAGTGACTATTTGAACCGAAATGGTGGCACTGATGGATGCATTTGACCAGTTTTAGTAGAGTTGTACTGCCGCACAAATTTACATTTTCTCGAATATTGTCATGAGCTTCTCAACGTTCTTTTATCTATGGTCATGAACTTTGGTAAACTTTTAGCGGAATTGCATTTTTGCATTTAAAAGGGAAAAAAAAGAAAAAAAAGGAGAAATCTTGGCATGAAAGCTAGACTTTATTCTTTAAGATGAGTAATAATTAGAAATAATAATACTCATATAAAATCAAAATGTGTTTTAAAAGCAAAAATCAGGTTAGAAACCACTGATTTATTAAAAAATTAAATTGGGATAGCTGATTTTTACACTGCAAACAAATTTTGGTTTTAAATCCACAGTACATAGAGCATAAACATAGAGTTTATTCACCTTATTTTGCCCCGCCCACTTTTCTTTGTCATGCACTTCCGAGGTCAATCAGGTTATTTAATGTCTCTTTGAGATTAGGGCTGTGCAATTAATCGAATTTCAATTTCAGTTACAATTATTGCTGTAATCGTTTACTGAATTGTGTAATTGAATGATGTGATTATTGACATAACTTATAAGTCTATTCATAAATGCAAGTTTATTTAATTCTTTTGGGAAATAGGTGGTTTCTTTACAATTGTAGAATACAATTACAAATCTGCCACATATTTCATTCTAGCTCTTCGTTCTCTACATTTAAATGGCACTACCGCTCTGCAGTTTCTCTAAGCGAATAATCACTTGAATATAGTGATATCAATATGATTTAAACAATCGTGATTATTATTTTCATCATAATCAGAAGACCTATTTGAGATTGACTCGCTAGTCACATTACGTAACAGAGCAAAACAGGAAGTGTGTGTAAGAAAAATGGGCGGGGCAAAATACGGTGAATAGCCAAAAGCTAATTCAGAACAACATCCTAGGAGTGCTGTAAGCAATTTGTGACATGTTAGGGACATCGGTATTGGTATTTTGAAGAAAAAATCTTTCAATAGCATTTACAATTTTTGAAGCAAAAATTGTTTTTTTTAATTAGCTTAGTCTAGTCATTTTAGTTTTTTGTTAATTTTAATTCACAAATTGTCATTGAAGAAAATTAATGATTTAGCTTGTAATTGTAAAGAATTGCTAAATCTTGGTGTTTTGTCTTACAATAATCACAAACATCAAAAACCACAAATATAGTTTCTTATGTTTGGAAGATTGGTTGAGGCCATATTTTTTTGGTTTGACGGCCTGATCTCGCCCCTAGGCCTTACGTTGAACAATACTGCTGTATCTTCAAAGGATATTGTTTAGAAAATGTTTGTTAATATCTAATTCCAAACCTATTTACAAAGTTGTCCAAAACTACTTTTTTTATCACATACAACTTCCATATTTCACGTTCATTTTTGACTTTTATTTACTCCCTGCGTTTCCATCCATCTAGTCAGATCGACTCATTTGCCCCGATCTGCTGACAGCGTCTTCCCAATCCAACAGTTTGCAAATGGCCCCGCTTTAAAACGCTGATGTCAAGTCGGGGGAGTAAATTAGATCATTGGAGTTTGACGAGTCGGGCTGAATAGAATGTGCTCCGTGTGGTCTGGCTGATAGCTGAACATAATGCGTGTTTGGAAGGTTAAAGCGTCGAGGCTGAGGCGAATGAAAACTCACCTTGCAGCTAAAATGACTGTATTCGCAGGTCGGAGTGAAATATGTGTAATTCTAAAAGCTGTAATTTTGGTGGATTATGGTGACTCGGTGAAAGCACAAAGCTGACTCTGCGTTAAAATAGAAGAGTGGTTTGTGGTTGTAGTTGCTGCCAGAAAAGGGGCCGCTATGGCAGATGCAGGTATATGCTCCCAGGGGCCAGTACATGAGGGGCTCCTGAGGGACTACAGGTCTGAAAGTGTGCTAGGGCAGTGGTGCGTAATCATTTTTACTCAAATTCGACCCATTAGCAGGTAGTTAAAAGGACACATCACAACGCAGGTCAATTCAGATTTTTGCCCATATCCAATATTTTCATAGCAGTGTGAGCAGCTCATTTTCAATTTTTTTTTTTTTTTTTTTTTTTATGCAACTGCAGTCTCAACATTCATGTTGCATTCATTCGACATTTATGTCACATAATTCAACAAGTCAAAGCAGAAACAGGACTGAAAACTGTCAGTGAGGAAAGAAGGCTCTTAAAGTCTGCACCTTCTTCTAAACTGCCCTAAAAAGGAAAAACGCAGTCACTGCGCTGTAAGTGAAGCTGATAAAAATAGTGGTAATGTTTAAACGTTGTTCCTTCTGTGTTTGTCTGAGCTACACTAATGTGTGTGTGCTCATATGATACCTCAAGATGGATAATTACTTAGCGATTAAAAACATAAAATACAATTTACTTTTAAGCTTAAAATATGTAGTTAAAACTGTAATTGAGGTCCTCTGAGGAAACACATTTGGGGAGATTTTTTTACCAACCAAGTTGATAAGTAAATAAGACATAAAAAATTTTGCAGTGTAGCTAGTAAAACAAAGGTGAAGTGCAGTAACTGCAAATGTTCTAACTGATGATTTCAAATGCAGTTACTGCACTTTTCCTTGGTTTTACTGAAGAGTTTGCAGATATTGCAATTTTAATATCAAGATTTCTCAAAAAGGGGCAGACTTGAGCTGTAAAACATTGACAGTAAGTAAAACAGCTGATATACAACAGTTTTTTTTTTTAATCTTAACTCAATTTTACAAAAAAAACAAACAACAAAAAACAGTTACTTGATTTACAAACTACAGGGCCAGACGAGATACAAAGCTAATCTTAATCATACACAGCCCGTTTTGCTAACCACGGTTATCAAAACTAGGCTACTGCAACAGAGCCTCAGATCAGTCAGAGGGAGAAATGCAAAACACAAACAGTGTGGAGAATCACTCACTCACCTCTTTAAAGTTACCAGATGCTAATCCTGTCATCTAGGTTCTTTTTTTTTTGTTCACGTGTCCTGACTGTGTAAATACTCCAGAGTGCTTTGCTGTGCAGCCCCAAAAGTGACCTGCGTGCTCTTTGCTGCATCTCATTCACACCAGAGAGAGACACGTTTTGTGTAATGTGAACACGCATGACAAAATTGAATGAGAATCAATTTCCAGTGTTATCAGTTTACTTAATGATTTAAACTAACAGATGTACTTGGGTCACCAAAAGTATGAATGACCACACATTGAAGATTAGAACTACTGGCCAATAACTATTTTCTACTTTCCCCTTTTGGTACCAGGCTAAGTACTACAAGTACCACTATAGTTACCATTAAGAACTACCACCATATCTACCTAGTAACTGACTAAATAATATTTAGTACTGAAATGTGTTTTGAGAAGAAAACATACTATTAAAGCTAAAGAAATCTCGAATGATTCAAAACGTAGAAAATCTAAGTTTATCAAACCAACACCGGCTTCAAGATGTAAAGAAACTCTGTCAAATTGAGTTGAAAGAACAAGAAATACAACTGCATCACTACTCCTCCAGACTTGATCAAATCCCTGCTGTGAAATCTCTCCCAGTTCATCTTGTGTGGCTGTGTATCGACTTCATATCCACGTATTTGTTCTGCAGAGCTGTTACTGTGAGGAAGCATTGATTAAGATGTCTCCTAGGTCCTCAGCTCCTATTTCCTTACCTCCTCACACTCCGGGATGGGATGGATTTTCGGCAAAAAGAGAAGAAAAACCAGTACGAGTTTGGAAAATCCATAGCTAATTCTCTTATGGTTTTCGAACTCGGGCCGCGCTGACTTTAAGAAGCAACTTTTTGGGGGTTTTGACAAAATGTGTTCAACAGATGGTAGTTTCTTAAAATAAATGCAAAAATGGATTAAGGTTTGGAAATGATTTGAGCGGGTGTCTGGGGAGAGTTAGAAGCATTTCATTTGTGTTTGTTTATTTTGCGCTACTACAAAATTGCGTTTTGATGGCTGCACCGGTTGACTTTTGTCTTATCCAGTATTACAAACTTTTGTGTTGCAGTGATATGCTTCTACCTATCACCCACGATTTTGAACACATTTGAAACAGCGAAGTTGTCCAAATGCTAATTTCATTGACTAAAATATGTCGTTATAATATTTGTCAATGTTGTGATGAAACGCACTGTATGTATCCAGAGCTCAATCACTAATTTATCTTGATGATTTTGTTTCCAAAACGTGACTAGAAGTTTTTGTCTTTTGGTAACTTATGTTAATCAGGTGCTGTGTCAAGTGCTGTTACAAGTGCTGTGTCAGGTGCTTTGTCATGCGCTGTTACAGGTGCTCTGTCAGTTGGTTACAGGTGCTATGTTAGGTGATTTCTCATGTTCTGTTACATATACTGTGCCAAGTGCTGTCACAGGTGCTATGTCAGGTGCTGTTACAGGAGCTATGTCAGGTGGTGTTACAGTATTATGTCAGGTACTTTGTCATGTCCTGTTTCAGGTGCTTTGCCAGTGCTGTTACTGATACTCTGTCAGGTGCTGGTACAGATGCCCTATCAGGTGGTCACAGGTGCTCTGTCAGGCGATTGTCATGTTCTGTTACAGATTCTCTGTCAAGTGCTGTTACAGGTGCTCAGTCATGTACTGTTAAGGTGCAATGTCAGGTGCTGTTACAAGTGCTATGCCAGGTGCTTTGTCATGTGCTGTTACAGATGCTTTGTCAGGTGCTGTCCCAGGTGCTATTCTGCTGTTACAGGTGCTATGTCAGGTGCTGTTACAAGTGCGATATCAGGTGCTTTGTCATGTGCTATTACAGATGCTTTGTCAAGTGCTGTTACCAATGCTCTGTCAGGTGGTTAGAGGTGCTCTGTCAGGTGATTTGTCATGTGCTGTTACAAGAGCTATGTCAGGTGGTGTTACAAGTGCTCAGTCAGATGGTTTGTCATGTGCTGTTACAGGTGCTGTGTTAAGTCTGTATGCAGTTGCTATGTCAGGTGCTGCTACAGATACTTTGTCATGTTCTGTTACAGATGCTGTGTCAAGTGCTGTTACAGATGCTATGTAATGGTGCTGGAACAGAAGCGATGTCAAGTGCTGTTACAGGTGCTTCGTCAGGTGCCTAGTCATGTGCTGGTACAGGAACTTTTTTTGGTAGTGTGACAGGTGCTCTGTCAAGTGCTGTTACATAAGCTCTATCAAGTGCTGTTGCAGGTGCTATGTCAGGTACTCTCTCATGTGTTGTTATATATGCTTTGCCTTGTGCTGTTACAGGTGCTGTGTCTGGTGCTTTGACATGTGGTGTTACAGATGCTTTGTCAGGTGCCGTTACAGGTGCTATGTCAGATGGTGTTACAGGGTTGTGTCATGCGATGTTACAAGTGCTCTGCCAGTGGCGTTACATGTGCTGCGTCAGGTGTGATACGGTGCTATGCTAGGTGCTGGATTCAGGTGGTGTTACTGGTGCTCTGTCAGGTGCTGTTATGAGTGCTGTGTCAAGAGCTGATGCAGGTGCTCTATGAAGTGCTGTTACGAGTGATGTGGTGCTCTGTCAGGTGCCGTTACAGGTGCTGTTACAGATACTGTGACAGGTGGTGTTACAGTGGTGTTACAGGTGTTGCGTCAGGTGCTGCACCGGGTGATGTTGCACCACCTGACACCCAAAATGTTACATGCAGATGCTGTTACATGAGCTCCATCAGGTGCTGTCACAAGTGGTCTGTCATATGTTCTTACATGTCCTGTGTCAGCTGCTGTTACAGGTGCTTCATTCAATGCTATTACATACAGGTGATGTTACAAGTGTTTACAGGGTCTCTACCAGATGCTGTTACAGGTGCTGTGTCAAGTGCTCTTTCAGGTGTTGTGTAACGTGCTTTACAAGTGCTGTGTCAGGTGCTGTTACATCTGCAGTTACAGTTGCTTCAGTTAAGTTCTTCTCCAGGTGCCGTTTTGGAGTACAGCAGTGATCCTGGTTGTTTGCGCTCTGTTGTTTGTTTGTTTGTATGTTTGTTTATCGGCTGTGGACAGAGCTGTGAGAGCCGAGTCCTGCAGCTGCCCAGCTCACATCACAGTTTGTCAAAGCTCTGGACGCCTGCAGGGAGCGACAGGGAGAGAGACAACAGGGTTTAGCAAGCTGTTTCTGACAAGTTGACAAAATGTTCAGGATTTGTTGGAAGACAAGCAAAAACAAGCAGACAAATTAAAATTGCCTTTTCTCTACAAGTAAAACAAAAATGTCATTGCCGTATTATCAAATAAAAGTGTTTGATCAAAGCTGCTCAAAAGGACTGGTGTTTTAAGCTTAGTCGAGTGTGGCTGGCGCTGTCCAAGGTGCTGAAGTGGTGTGGATTTTTTTACAGTAGTCTCTTGTTTTGTACACTTAACCTGCTGCATTCTGAGTCTCGCAATTACTCAGTACGATGTGTTTTGAAGATTTTTCAAATTTTTAGAAGCTAGATTGTGTTAAGCTGTGTGCTAGCAGCAGCTAACTAAATGCCAACACTGTAAAAAAAAAAAAAAAAAAAAATGCACATCTTTGGTTTAGTAGACAAACAATTGATTATTAGACATGCAGTAAAGATTTATTTTTAATTTTGCTTATTATGCTTATTCTACATTCACTATATATTAAACAATAACAACAACAATAACAAAAACAAAGCTATGGAATTGATCAAGCATAATATATAATAAAAATAGTCCAAATCAATTTGTTTTAAAGGAGTGGGTTTTTCTTTTTTTTTTTCTTTTTTTTTTTTTTTTTATTATAAAACTAAAGCATAAGTAAGACCTGCGGCCCTGGGCCAGACGCGACCCTGAGTCTGTTTACATCTGGCCCTCAGCACGCTCATATAATAACTCTCTTTTTTTGTTTTTTAATGACTTAACACTGAAGCTGAAATTTAAAATTGCTTGATTCTAGAATTGTAACCTTTAGTTTAAGAAATGTATGATCAAATAATTTATAGATTATTTCCTTTGCTCCAAACTGTTTCAGGCTTGTTTGAAGACCTTGGTTTGAGCTTACCTTGGGACTTTCTGTTTTATGCCAAATGTTCTCTTAATTGGTCATAAATACGTTAAAATTAGTGAAATAGTGAACAGTATGTACGCAAAGCAACTCAAAACCACATTAAAATTTTTTATTTGTTTGAAATTTTCTTCTTTTACAGCAGTGTTTCCAAACCTTTTTTGAGTCGTGTCACACGTCTTAGTTGATTTTTTTTTTTTACGGCATAGCAACTACTCAAATATATCTGAATAAAAAAGGGGGAAAAAAGAACAACACAATTATTGAATTTCATTTTTAAAGAGCACTTTGTAACATACCTGGGTTTGACTGTTTTTTTTTTGTTTTGTTTTTTTTGTTTTTGTGTACAAGTCAGATCTATGGAGAGGCAACTTTGGTCACAATAAGATTGCTTTTTGCTCAGTTTTTTTTTTTTTTTTGAGAAATTAAATGTTTTATTATTGAACAAAAATACATGATATATTTCATCTTCATAGTGACACTGATGTGCTCACCTATACATTAATAATTAAATCAGTAAATTGTGTAGTTTTACTTACTTAAAAAGTAGTTCCAAACATACACAATACAAATAAATCTGAAAGCCACACCTAGTAGTATCTCAAAGTACTCTTGTTTTACAACACTTCACTTCCTCCCAGTTGAACAACGTGCGCTGTCCGAGGTGCTGATGCCGTGTGGCTTGGCCTTCGTTACCATGGCGACTAGTGTACATTTCCTTGACAGAAGCTGAAGGGCAGAAGAAGAGCATCGGAGGACACGCAGTTCTGTCTCACAAAAACATCCGCCCACGCGCGCACAAACTCTGCACAAACTCACTCAAAGGTCACGTTCTTCTGGATGGTAAAGACTTTTGCGTGATCGGATATGGATTGTGTAGAATCATCTTTTAGCGATGTAATAATGACCAAAGAGAGCGGACGTTTTCTAACCCCAGGGTGCTTTTAAAGAGTTTACTTTGTGTAAATAGAGCAATAAATCTGCTCTTTTTTGGACGTCTGATTCCCTTTACAGCTCTGTGTGTGTCATTAAATAGTTTCCCCGGTGATGTTTGAGTTATATTTTATTATAAAGTCCTGTACATAATGTTTTTTTTTTTTTTTTACTGAATTTGTCGCCATCCTCTCTCATTTTCATTCTCCATCTGTTATATCTCCCCTATATATATATACCCCTTTTCTCTGTCTCTTTCTCTTTGTCTCTCTCTTGATCATTCTCTCTTTTTTCCCTCTCTCTCTGTCTCTCACTCTTTCTCTCTCTCCCTCTCTGCCTTTCTCTCTCTTGCTGTCTCTCTCTCATTCTCTCCATCTCCTTCTCCCTCTCTTTCTTCTCTCGCTTTCTGTCTGTCTCTCTCCTCCTCTGTTTGTCTCTCTTTCTTTCTGTCTCTCTCTCATTGTCTCTCAATCTGTTCCTCTTTTTTCTCGCTGTCTCTCTCTTGCCGTCTCTCTCTCTCTCTTTGTCTCTCTCTCTGTCTCATTTGGCCTCTTTCTGTCTCTCTTTCTCTCTGCCCCCCACCCTTTCTCTACTCTGTCTCTCTCTCTCCCTTCTCTTTCTCTGTCTCACTTTCTCTCTCCATGTCTCTCTTTATATCTCTCGCCCACCCTTCCTCTGTCTCTTTTGCTCTCCTCCTCTATCCCTCTCTCCCACCCTCCCTCCTTTATCTCTCTCTATCCCTTTCTTTCTCTTCCTCCCTACCTCTTTCTTATGCTCTCTCTCTCTCTCTCTCCCTCCCTTTCTCTCTCTCTTCCTCCCTCTCTCTCCCTCTCTCTCTTCTTCCCTCTCTCCCTCTCTTCTCTCTCTCTCTTCCTCTCTCTTTCTTCGCTCTCTCTCTTCTTCCCTCTCCCTGCCTTTCTCTCTCTCCCTCCCTCCTCCCTCTCTCTTTCTCAACCTCCTTCTCTCTTTTCTCTCTTCTTCCCTCCTCCCTTCCTTTTCTCTCTCTCTTCCTCCCTCCCTCTCTCTTCTCTCTCTCCCTCCCTTTCTCACTCTCTCTCTTCTTCTCTCTTACTTACGCTCTCTCTCTTCTTCCCTCTCCCTGCCTTTCTCTCTCTCTCTCGCTCTCTCTTCCCCAACCTCCTTCCCTCTTTTCTCTCTCTCTTCCTCCCTCTTTCTCTCTTCTTCCCTCTCTCCCTCCCTCCCTCCCTCCCTCCCTCCCTCTCTTCTCTCTCTCCCCCTCCTCTCCCCTCCTTCTCTCTTTTCTCTCTCTCTCTGTGTATAACCCTTCTCTCATCCGTCCCTACTATTCCTCTGGTCCGGTCAAAGCTCCTCTTGCTCATCCCTGTTCCAGTCTTTCAAAGTCCCTCACGCTCCAATTGGACGCCACAAAGGCTTCACAAACAGCAGAGGCTATTTCCAGAGCGCACAAAGCTTCGGAAAGACGCTCGGAGGGGACGCGCCATGAAAAGAAAGAGAGGAGAGAGGTAGAGAGAGGACTACAGAACGTCACATTTGTACAGCGTGACGGTGTCTTACTAGAGAAACGGCGGTAGTTTTGTACTTTTGACAGTAGTTAGCGTTGAGGGTGATTTTGAAACCTGGTGTGTGGTGTTTGTCAAACTGTCATGTGCACAACTGGTGTTTTAGGAGCTGGATGTGGTGGTGGGACTTGAGGTAAACATCTGCAGTTTGAATCACTGTATTGTTTAGACACTTCAACATTTTAGTGAAATGAAAATGTTAGGATTTTTTAAATATATAATAGAAAAAAATATACCAGGTGTCTATTTTAATGATTGGCCAATGTCCCTTGGCAAAAATGACAAAATACTTTTTTTTTTTTTTTAATTTAATACCAGAAAAGTGTTAAAAGTGTCATTTGGTTCAACAGACTAAAATTAATTCATTTTATTAAATTGTATATATATATATATATATATATATATTATATATATATATATATATTATATATATATATATATATATATATATATATATATATAATATATATATATATATATATATATGGTACCACTTTATATTAACTACACCTTAATTGGCCTTTGTAAACCATGAATAAAGCATAAATAAAACCTTAATTATACATGAACAAATGGTGAATTAATGAACAAAAAAGTGTATTAATGCTTAGTAACTACTTAACTAAGGATCCAAGGTTAGGATTTAGGGTTAAGGGGCAGGATTCAGAGTAATTAAGTAGTTACTAAGCATGATTAAACTTTTTCATCTGTTAATTATTCATTTGTTCATGATAAATTAAGTCTTTATTAAGGTGTTAATAATGATATATTAAGTTTAATTTTTTGTAGTTATTCTAAAGTGTTCCCAATTATATAAACACACAAAAAGAGATCTATAGCAGGTGATTACAAAGTTTTAAATTCAACTTCAATTAGCGTAATCACTTCGATTTTTATCATTACATTTTTTTATAAAAACGCTTAAATAATCTTGAATTTAAATAAAACCCCAGGAACAATTCCCTACCATAAAATTCTGATCTGGTGAAAAAAAAAAAAGATCCTAAAAGCAACTGCATTAACGCTTTTCATTGAAATGTCAGTGTTTTTCTGCAAATTATATATATGTGTTTTTTTTTAACCTACTTTCTGAAAAAATATCTGAATCAAACTAGCATGGAAATGTTAAAGTTAAATTAGTTTATAAGCTTTAATAAAACTTTTGTATTGGCTCTGTCTACAATTTATGGAGTAATTTTAGGTCCTAAAACTCATTTTTCCTCAATTACCTTCAGCTTTTGAAGAGGAATTATCAAAACCCCAAATCTGCCAAATTCTAGACTCATTCAGGTCTCAGCTGTAAAACCAGCTTTAACAATCCTTATCTACCAAAAAACATAACAGATAGGCAAAATTACCACACATGACATCACAGGGTGGAACATAATGACATCACAGGGTGGAACGAGCCATTTTGAGCTTTGCAGATGGAAACAGAAAGATTCCTCAAACGTCTGTGAATGACTGAAAACACAACTTTGGGGATGTTTTTGACAAAGGATCAGCATTCTAAGGCATCTAAATGCTTACAACAGTACGTTTGGAATAATATAATAAATAATGTAGATGATAGATGCAACACTGAATGAAAACCCACCTTTAATATCTCTTTCAGTTGTAAAAGCAGCTAAAGTATAGAGTCCTTTTGAAGCCATAATTACACATAGTTTCAAGCTATTTCACCCACTTGAGAGAACAATCCCGGTGTGTCAGTCTCTGTGCTTTCTAGAGGAACACACAAACAATGAAATAAAGGCTGGTCTCTCTTCGTCTCTTTCTCCGACGGCTGCAGCTGGTGGAATGTGAATGATTTGTTGTTTTTTGCAGCCCGTCCCAGAAGCTAACCTGTAGCAGTTTTGCCGTTAGCTCACGGCTATGTTTATGAGAAGTGAATGTGGAAGCAGAAGAAGGACAAAAAAAAAAAACTATTCTGGCAAAAGTGTGAGCCGAGAGATACTATTTAAATATAGACAATAGATTGGCTGTTAGCTTATGAGCGGTAAAACATGCTCTTTCATGTTTTTATTGTTTATCACTTTTATGGGTATACAAAAAAAACATCCACTCATACAAAACAAAACAAAAATAAAGAGTTTTAACCAAACCTAATCCCTTTATAAAAAACATATTCTTATTATCAAAGTAAGATATGAAATCATGAACCTGCAATGCAACAGAATGGTTTGAAAAGAAATGATTGTACTTTTGTCGTTGTTATTAGTAGTAACAAACATATGTAGCATTTTGTGCTCACATAGCCGGTGTTTTCCTAGATTTAGTTAAAAAACTAAAATCTGAAACTTTCCTGGACAAATAGCCTCATGTTTTACATGGCTTTTGAAGTAATTCTTAGTAAATCTGCCGTATTCCGCTATATTTTTATATTTTTTCTATATTTTTTCCGTATAATTTTAGCGATAACATCTGCAGCTGTATTTGTTCAGCAGCTCTTTGTGTGAGTTCAGCGAGCCCGGTCTCACAAGAAAGCGTACATTTACCACGACATTACACGATATGTAAATGAGGTATGATTAGCACGACTTCACAGCTGTTTTGCGTAATTATAGTACGCGTCACAGTCCCAGTTCATTTCAATGATGGTAGTTAAGACGTGTTCTTATTTCTGAATATTAATGAAATCCTGATTCTATTCTTAACTTGCCCCAAGCCCCAGACCTAATCTTACCAATTTTAGTAACTTTATGCCTAAACTTACCCGTTTCACTTGAAGAAAACGTCCCCATGTGGCTTCAACCAAAACTCGTCCTATTTTGACGCTGTGAAATCTCGTGTCATGTTTACTCTTTTTCATATCGTGCTAAATGCACGACGTAACATAAGTACTTGTACTAAAAATAGCTGTGAAGTCGTGGTCAAAATACGCTGTTTTTGTGTCGTGGTAAAGTACGCCATCTAGTGAGACTGTGTAGGTTCAGCCAGTACTTGTCCCTTTGATTGGCTGATAGCTTAAGAGATGTAGAACATTAGAACATGTAGAACATGTACTTGTTGTCCAAATTGCTCTGAGCTGAGCTGAAAAAAGTTAATAGATCTGTATAAATACACATTTGAACATTTTATTTGTTCAAATAATAATCAGAAACAACAAAAAAATAAAATATGTTTGTGCACTTAAATACTTTTTACACTTTTTAGTTTTGTTTGCACAAGCAAATATTTTGTTTTTGCTGATGTAATTTTTATTTTTACAAATCCAATTTGTTCGTTTGCAAATTAATTAAAGACATATTTGCAAGACCAAAGACAAATGGAATGTCAGAGTATGGCATGAACGAATAAATAAATACATCCAAATAATTTTTGTTAGTAGTATTTGTTGAAGACTTTGTGTACATTACTATGAATAAAAAAAGTATTTGAACAAGTAAAAAAAAAAGTTTATTTGCAACATTAAAATACATTTGTTAAGCTTATTTTGAATATTTGCAAAACATATTTACAAAAACTGTTACATTTGTAAAACTTTTGGCAGGATTTTGACCCCATACATTACATTTTTTTAATATAACAGTTAAAGCTTCAAGCGCTACAAACTCAAGTGATCGATGATTACCACAGTAACACTGAAAGGCGGGGCTTGCTTGATAAAGTCAGCTTTCTTTTAACTCGCATCAACAACAAACAAACAAACTGCTGTAGGTTGGACAACTCAGCGTGAGCAGGTGGGATTCTTTCTGTGAGCGTTCAGGAATCACACTTGCTTTGTAGCTTGCCTTATAGTTCACATAAACAGACGTGGCTTTGAGATCGACTTCCACTGCCTCAGAGATCGACCGGTTGATCATGATCGGCAAGTTGTTTACCCGGAAAAAAAGGAATGTGGCACGTTAGAATAGATTTGTGCTTAATTGTTTGATTGTTTCTCAGTCTCTGTTCACGCGGCTGGCTCCACACACCAGTGCTGAGTCCTCTGGTTCCTCTTCAGCTCCTTGTGCTCCGTGCGCTGCGCTGGACCTGACCTAAATCTGGGGCAAAAGCGCTTGAATATTTAAAGGGCCAGCTGACGTCCTGTCTGCAGAGTGACAAGCAGCCCGCAGCCTCAAAAGCAGCTCTGGACACACAACTCATCCAAGTCAAATCACCCTTTCACCGACACTCAAGTGCTTGGTAGGGTTACTTTATTTTTACGAAGAAGAAATGCTCTCCAGGCTTTTCCATGTGATAAAATACTTCACATAAACATAACAGAACAAGTAAATCGATAAGAAAAGTAAGTGGAAATGGAAGGAAGTGTACTAGATATGTTGAATAGTGATTTTGAAGTGCATATGACAAAAGTAAAGCCAGCACAACATGGAAGTATGATTTACAACTCAAACTACTGTCATTTTCACCTTGTATGCAGTCATTTTGTTTTACCTATTTTTAAACTTAACTGCTGTAAAAACGATGATACGTTTTGACCACGAGGAACTAAATCAAAATTTGAAAAAAAAAAAAAATTCTTGAACCTTTATAGGTCAAGCCAAAACAGCAATTAAATGAACCTTTTTCATTGTAATTTATGAATATTCACATTCTGGAGTGGGCTGTTTTATACCAACAATTTTATGATTGAACTAACTCTTTTAGTAGAAAAAAATTGTAATCTTTGTGTTTTCCACTAAAAAGTACAGCACGCACACAAAAAATGAGACTATACTGTATGAATTGAATAATAAAGAATTGTAGTTCTCATCATGCTGCGTTCTGATTGGCTGTGCTTTGGAAGGTCCTCTCCAGTTTCGTTTTGTTGTTGTTATTTAAGCCAAAATTGGCTCTTTGCACCAAAGTCAGTTGGATTAATTAACCCTCTGGGCGCCACCGTCGCAATATTGCGACGCGTTACTTAACCGGAGAAAACAGCCTCTCTCTCTTGTCAAAATCAAAAACACTGTTTCTACATGCTTCCACTAGATGGCCGACATCCAGAGCTTTGTTTTAAGTCCAAAATCACCATAAGTTCCTATTGGACAAAATACAATGAGGGCGTGCAAGTCAGTAGTGAGTGAAGTGAAGCGAGGAGAGGAGAGGCGAGGGAGTGCTGACCTGACTTTCTGCAACGCGAATCTGCCGAAAACGTTCACTAGAGCGGAGGCTTTGAGCGTGATACTGGCAGATTCACGTTGTGAGGACTGTCCGCAAACAAACTTTTCCTGTTACAAAACACGTGTAGGACATGGGACAGGGATAGTATGTAAGTTCTAGGAAGAAGAGGAGGGTGGTTACGGAGGTAAAAACCACAGATGTGCGCGTCGAAGTTCCCCCTCCCGGCATCAGTGTGTGGAGGCGGGGGAGAGCGGCAGAACGCACCGCGGAGGTTAGCGGGAGGAGGAGGCGGGGAGAGAGTTTACTCTTATTGGTGCTATTTCTAATTCATTATTCCTCTAAAAAATTTTAAAAAATAATTACTGTAATAAAGCATGTATATCTCCCTGTTTTACTGTCAAAAAACAATCTTATTCAGCGGTCTAAAAACATGCAATAATAAGGGCATAACATAAATAATATTCTACATATATACAATATATTACCATATTTATAATCTTTGATTAATACCTAACACTTTTCCAATTTATAGTGGAGCTCTATCTTAAAGTAAATTTAAGCCACAGCCTTTTGAATGTTGGATAGTAAAAACCGCATTTCCAGTGAAAAATACCTTGGCGCTCAAAGGGTTAATTTAAAAAATGCTAACATTTTGCCAGCAGGTTCATTTTCCTGTTTAGTTCATTTCTATGAGGTTTTCTTTACCTCATTCTAAAAATTACGTAAGTTTGGGCAGTGGACAGTGAATTGTTGATGATTTTCTCTTAAAACATGTTAAATACTTTACAAATGAGAAGAATATTTCACCAAAGGACCAAAGTGTGTTTATTAAAAAGATGTGTTTGTGTTTCAATGCTAACGCTAAAGTCTGACAAATTGAAAATACACAGATTCTATGCTCAGGGTCAATTGCAGCCAAAAATGAAAACATGTCGATGTTGACCATGTGTCACAGGTTTTAGGAAAGGAAGTTGTCAGATTTAAAACCTCAATCTCTTCACCTTTATGCACCTACAGTATATAACTCCACTTCTCATGTTTCTCTCGGTGTTTGTCAGTGGGGCCTCAGTCCTCTGCTGGTCCTGTGAGCGCCGCCTCTGTTCCCTCGTCACACTAACGCTGAAACAACTGGTCAGCTGCATCATAGCGCTGGACTTTTTGGGACGAGTCTCTAATGTTTTCTGAGGTTTCTGAAACTATCGTATTACGCAGCTGCAATTTTTGCGATCAAATCTGCAGTTGTGTTAGTTTATCAGCTTTTTGTGTGCACAGTTCAGCCAATACTTGTCCTATTAACACAAATAAAGATTGACTGAAAGCTTATGAGATGTATAGACCCAAAGTTTGGACACACCTTCTCATTCAAAGACTTTTTTTTTATTTTCATGACAATGGACATTGCAGATTAAACACTGAAGGCATCCAAACTATGAATAAACACATGTGGAAGTATTATAGCCAAAAAGTGTGAAACAATTGAAAATATGTCATATTCTTAGTTCCTGCTTTGCACACTCTTGTCATTCTCTTGATGAGCTTCAAGAGGTCGTCACCTGAAATGCTTTTCCAACAGTCTTGAAGGAGTTCCTAGAGATGCTTAGCACTTGTTGGCCCTTTTGCCTTCACACTGTGGTCCAGTTCACCCCAAACCATCTCCATCGGGTTCGGGTCTGGTGACTGTGGAGGCCAGCTCATCTGGCGCAGCACCATCACTCTCCTACTGGTCATTCTTAAGCAGAACAAGAATAGAAGAATGGAGGGTCCATCACTTTTAAGCTTGTGGGATTGGTCAAACTGGGATATGTTCAGCACAAATCATAAATCCAACAGGCATGTTGGCAGATGGGCTGATATAAACTCGAAAAACTATCTGTGTTCATATACTGTACAGGCTTTAAACAAGTGTCTCAGAAGCTAAGCAGGTTGGGCCTGGGTAGTATTTGGATGGGAGACAACAGGAGTCATAATGGGATGACTAAAGGAGTAAATATCATTCTGTCCTCAATCAAGACACTTTCCCCACATTGCCTAATGAGGATCTGGTGTATTTGTGAATGGTTGGCGGTGGTTGGAAAGGCCAATGGGGCAAAATGGCAGCCTCATTTATGTCAGTCTGCTCCAGGGCAGTTGTGGCTGTGGAACTTGCAGAGTATGAAGTGAATGAACAATGAGTGTCATGAAAAGCTTTGGAAATGTACTATTATTGTTTCTAACTAACTAACTAACTAACTAACTAACTAACTAACTAACTAAACAGGAAGTGCATCTTAATACCAAAAACAGCTAAACTAAGATGAAATTTCTTCCATTAGCACACTTCCCTAAATGATTCAGCGTGACAGTGCTTTTGACCCCGATTTATTTTTAATGTTCTGGGAGGTTTAGAAGAAAATCCCTCAGGCCTGGTGCGGGGCGGTGATGTCAGGCGTGAGGTCATCTTAAACAGCCCGCTTTAGCACCTCTTCCACCTGGTCCCGGGCCGTCTCACCTGGACCGGGACGTGTGAAAGCATTTAGCACTTGAACAGTCTGAGGATACGTACCGTTCCAAACCAGGGGAAGGTCAGGGCGCGATTCTGTGTTCTCACCTGCGAGGGAAGGAGAAGGGAGGAAATATAGCAGGGATGATGGGTTACCTGCTAAAAAAAATGAAAGAAAAGAACATCAGAAGCCAAAAGCTGTAGAAAAAAAGGAGTAAAAGAAAAAAGGGCTGTTGATGCTTTACTGTACTGCAAATATAACAATAAAAAATATAATAATTACATTATTATTACAAAAATCTAAAAATGCGTTTTTTTCTACATATGCATAAACACATTATAATATATGTAGATTTGTAAAACAGAAAATGTATGTAAAACAGCTTATAAACATTGACTTCCCCTTTTTACAGTGATAAGTCCTGCCTCTTTATAGTGATAAGCCCCGCCTTTTTATTGTAAGATTTAAATTTTAACAAGCAGTGATTTTAAATGTGTAATTTTTATTGTTGTACAATGACAATGTGACTTCTTTGAACCGTATACACGCTTAACTATGAGTGATGGTAGGTGAGGAGGTTTTTCTGGACAATACAATATAAAATACAAAACAAGAAAAAATAAAGGATTAACAGTTAGAATTTAGAGACAATTATAAAATAGACATTTTTTTTTACTTGTTTTGTACACTTTTTAACACTGACAAAGATGTAAAGTAAAAAAAAAACATAAATAAAATAAAACTAATTCTATAAGAAGGAAAAAATTTAAAATAACAAATATGTAAATTTGTAAATAAATAAATAAAAATCGGTCTCAAATTGTTCAAATCAACGTTATTTAAATGCATTTTTTTTTTCTGTCTTTCTTCAGTTTTTGAGTGTGTGTGTGTATAATAGACACTCATCCTGAAGAAAGAGCTGCTGCTCATAGACACAAACAGTGGAAACAAGACAAAAAAGCTCCGTTATCAGGAACTACAAGAGTTTATCACTGAGAGAAAACAAAAGTTCTGCTGCTAAATCAACATTTGTGACTGAAATTCGACCCTACAACCCTTAACAGTTACATTCAGGTGAGTGAAAAAACTGCGAGAAAAACATTGTCTCAAGCTTCAGGGACAGACGTCTGTCAGACCGGTTCAGACCTGATCCAAATCTAAGCAGATGAAGAACGGGTCTTTCTGCATAAAACATGCCCAGTAGGGCGAAAAGTGATGTCGACCGAAAATCTCTCTATATATATTACAGTTTCACATAGATTTTAAAATTCCTTTCTAATAATCTGCCTATGTTGATATGAAATAATAAAACAAAAAACAATAAACCAGTTCAATCTAAGCCATGAATCATAAAAACCAAATAAAATATATAAAAACACAAAAAACAAACTAAAACCAAACCAAATTCAAAACTACACAAAAAAACCAAAGTGAATTATCCATTTTACCGCTCAACCTGCGACACCAGGTCAGAGGTCACGCAGAGGTCGCCCGAACCCCGGATCCTTGCTTTAATTGGCTGTTTTCAGAGCCACTGCCGGCGCACTTGTTGTAATGCAGTTGTTTGTGGCGCAGTAACAGTTTGAAACAAAAGTCCAATTTGTAGGATTGGGGCTCCTGGGGGAAATCTTTAGTCCTCGCCTTATAAATCTTTCACAGGTCTCGCCGGGGCTGAGGTGGCGCGAAAAAGTGTGCACCGCCAACAGGGAACAGAAAAGAGAGAGGAAAGGCACCGATCAATTTCACTCAAATGAGACGATACTAATGTTTGAGAGAGAGAAAGGGACTAATAAAGTTTTAGAACAACCAAATTGAGTTGAAGGTTTCTCATAATGTGTTTTGTGGTTTTGTAGTTGTAAGTAAAAATGGTCAAATACGACATTCACTTATACAGTAAATGTTTTATCTTGTATTTTTTATTAAGTTATTGACCTTTAAGCCAGCTTGTGAACCTTTACTCTGGCCCTTTTTTTTAATTTGACGTTACAGATGACTTCTTATCAGGCACTTTCTGTCTGTAAAGGGAATTAGCAAAGAAAAGATAAACTTCATATAGAATTCAAAGGCTTGTCAACCTGGTCAGTGGTATGGGAGACCACTGGAACTTTGGACTTTCAGTTATGGGACATTCAGTCTTTGAACCTTCAGTGTTTGGACCTTCAGTTTTGGGACCTTCAGTCTTTGATCTTCAGTCTTTGGACCTGCAGTCTTTGAACTTTCAGTCGTTGGACGTTCAGTTTTTGAACCTTCAGTCGTTGGACGTTCAGTCTTAGGACCTTAGTCCTGTTAATGAATTCAAATGCTTGTCAACCTGGTCAGTATTGGGATGGGAGACCACTGGAACTTTGGACCTTCAGTCTTGGGACATTCAGTATTTAAACCTTCAGTCTTGGACCTGCCGTTTTAAACCTTCAGTCTGGGACCTTCAGGACCTGCAGTGTTTGGACCTTCAGTCTTGGATTTAGTCTTGAACCTTCAGCACCCGCAGTCTTAGGACCTTCAGTATTTAAACCTTCAGTCTTGGGACTTGCAGTGTTTGGACCTTCAGTGTTTGGACCTTCAGTCTTGGACCTTCAGTCTTTGAACCTTCAGTCTTTGAATTTAGTCTTGGACCTTCAGTCTTTGGATCTGCATCTTTGAACTTTCAGTCTTTGGACTTGCAGTCTTTGGACCTTCAGTTGTTGGACCTTCAGTTTTTGAACCTTCAGTCATTGGAACATCAGTCTTTGAACCTTCAGTCGTTGGACGTTCAGTCTTAGGACCTTGGTCCTGTTAATGAATTCAAATGCTTGTCAACCTGGTCAGTATTGGGATGGGAACACTAGAACTTGGACTTCAGTTTTGGACCTTCAGTTTTTAACCTTCATCATTGAACATCAGTCTTTGAACTTCAGTCTTTGGACGTTCAGTCTTAGGCTGTTAATGTTTTTTTTTTTTTTTTTTTTTTTTTTTTTTTTTTTTTTAAGTATTGATGCTTGTTCGAGTTATTGGTTTAATGTGGCTAAAAATCGGAATACTTTTAACAATCTTAAAATCTACATCACCAGGACGTCCTCAATCCATGTTCTCTCAGCTCAAATGTGGCAAAATGTTTTCTATTCAAGTCACTTTTCTGTTTTAAGCAACAAATCGATTAATTGAAAGAATAATTGTCCAATTAATCAATGACCTAAACAATCATTAGTTGCAGCCATAATCTCCTGTTTCCATATTGATGTTGCAAAAATGGGAGATTTCCATGACAACGATTATATTTGAGCTCTATTTTATCAGACACAGACTATAGTATTTGTTTTGTGTCCGGAATGATTGACCGCGCCGTTAGCTCGGATCGGAAACGCCTGATAAGTGAATAATGACCCGCCATTACCTCCAACATCCACAGTTAGAACATAATGAACGCACGCGGAGGAGACATAATTCTTCACAATTAGCATTGAATACCTGAAATATTAACGAGATCGCACTTCAAACGGAGAAACAGTTAACATAAAAGCTTGTGCTTTGTTTTAAACACGCTTATGACATGTTAGCGTGCAATTAAGCCTTTAATATGTTCCATTCATTGGCTTGTAATCACCGTGACACAGAATATTCATGTTTAGAGCGCCGTAAAGTGAAGAGAATGTGAGTCGGAGAATGTGTGCGATTTCATGCTAGGGCTAAAAATAGATGCAATTGAGAAGGGAAAAGAATGGACGGTTAGCATGTAGCAGGGCTGTGGATTTTGTTGTCAAAGTGATGAGAGGGAAGATGTTCAGTAATCTACAACCTTTGCCCGAGTGCGATGCTGTGTCTGGTTTGACGTAGGGATGGGACAATTCACCCAAGTCACGATTCGATTCGATTTTGCTGTCACGATTTTTGATATTTTTACATTTAATATTGTACATATATTAGTGTGTGAACTGGCAACTCTAACATTTCTTGCTTCATTTTGATTATGTTGGCAGCATTTGTGCTTTTATGTAAAAAGGAATGACTTTTCTAATTTTTCCTGTCTGGAATGCATGTTTGGCAGACACATTAATAGTGGGTGCAAAACACCCAAGATTTGGCCCTAATCCTTATATTAACAGCATTAACAATGTTACTTTCTTACATTGTGACAGGGACAGTGTTATTTCTCCTAAATAACTTCCATTCATGTTTTACTTCTGTCAGTGCTTCTCAGAGGTTTGGACTTGTATGGGACTCATACAGTCTGCGTGTCTGCGTGTCTTTGTTGATGTAGTGGACCGTCATCATAATAAAACTCTTCGTAGCTCTGGAGGTACGCCCATCAGCTGTCAGCACAACATATTCACGCACAGTCTGCTCTTGCTCAAGTTCACGCTTTGTTTCTTCATACATCGCGGGATTACGGTGTTACTGAAGTGTTTTGGGCTCGGCAGTGTTAAACAGTGCTTAAAGCCTGGGCGTTCAACAGCGCGAACAAGACAAGAAGGCTGCATGTCATTGGCGATAAACCTCCCAATATAGTTTTCTTACCGCTAGCATCAATCCAAAGTGTTCCCAAACACCGGAGCGATATGAAGTCAAGGTTGAATCTTATGTCCACTTTTGTCTCGAGCAGCGCCAGCGTTTCCCTCATGGTCCCTCTCCACACAACACCGCTCTCCTGCGCACGCGCTCACTCGTTCCCCTTGTAAACAAAACGCCGTTGCTGCTACACGTGCATTTTAGCGCATGCGCAAAATAGTTCGAACTATGCCACGATCGAATGGAAGGGCCAGGATCGAACGATTCGGCTCTTTTTGCAGAATCGTTCCATCCCTAGTATTAACACATTTTTACTGATGCAATCAATGATGCTGCTGATAGTGGTGGTGATAATGATAATGATGATGATTATTAATATTATGATGATGATGATAATAATGATGATGATGATGATGATTATTAATATTATGATGATGATAAATAATATATGATGATGCTAGGTTCGAGCATTTTTTTTCCCCTTAGATATTTTTTGTAATATTTTTTGAGGCTCAGTTTTTGTCTTTTTATATTTTTGATATATTTTTGTAATTATATTTTCGATGGTTATCTTTTTGTAGATTTTTGTAGGATTTTGTAAGATTTTTGTAGGTGGCTCCGGGCGCTACGATTCGACTCTTTTTGCAGAATCGTTCCATCCCTAGTTTGAAGTCTTAAAGTGGACAAAATGTGTTTTAAAAAATGCCCTTTTCTGAGTACTTCTAACAGTGTTTTCTTAATGTTAGTTGTATTTGGATTGATTCGTGTATGTTTTGAGTAAGCTTCTGTTTTCACCTACCACTTATCTCTGCCCATTTGTGATTAAACCATAGATGTAGCCTTTGTCAAGTAGTCTAAGCTTGGTCCTGTCCATTTTTCTGATTCTGCTGACCCTTATGGATGATTTTGGTCTTTATGAAAACATGTTATGTAACGTTAACAGAAGAATCTCGTGAAGTCAAAGCAATGGTTTCAACACGGATGAAAAAGGCCCAACAGGTCAGGACTGGGTTATTATCACCGTACGCTTCTCGTCCGCTGGAATCTGCTGAAAAATACTGCTCCATTACACACCTCTGCCCCGCACGCTCTGTATTTATCAGACGTGACCCGGTGAAGTGGCTCTGGTCTGCCCTCCAAACGTCCTCCAGCTCGGAATGAGAGAGAGAGATGTACAGAGAGAGAGAGAGAGAGAGGAGAGACATAGAGAAACAGAGAGAGAGACGCACAGAGAGAGAGCCAAAAGAGAGAGAGATATGTAAAGAGAGAGAGAGTAGAGAAACAGAGAGAGATGTACAGAGACAAAGAGAGAGAGACAGAGAGAGCCAAAAGAGAGAGTGATATGTACAGAGACAGAAAGAGAGCGAGAGAGAGAGAAACGAAGAGAGAGAAATACAGAGAGAGAGAGAGAGAGAGAGAGAAACAGTAGAGAAACAGAGATAGAAATGTACAGAGACAAAGAGAGAGAGAGAAAGAGAGAGAGATGTACAGAAAGAGAGAGCCAAAAGAAAGAGAGAGAGAGTAGAGAAAAAGAAAGAGAGAGAGAGAAAGAAAGAGCCAAGAGAGAGAGAGAGACGTAGAGAGAGAGAGTAGAGAAACAGAGAGAGAGATGTACAGAGGTAAAGAGAGAGAGAGAGAGATATGTAAAGAGAGAGAGAGATGTACAGAGACAAGAGAGAGAGAGAGAGATATGTACAGAGACAAAGAGAGAGAGAGAAAGAGAGAGATGTACAGAGACAAAGAGAGAGAGACAGAGAGAGATGTACAGAGACAAAGAGAGAGAGAGAAAGAGAGAAATGTACAGAGACAAAGAGAGAGAGACAGAGAGAGATGTACAGAGACAAAGAGAAAGAGAGAGAGAGAAAGAGAGAGATGTACAGAGACAAAGAGAGAGATGTACAGAGACAAAGAGAGAGAGAGAGAAAAAGAGAGAAAGAGAGATGTAAAGAGAGAGAGAGAGATGTACAGAGACAAAGAGAAAGAGAGAGAGAGAAAGTGAGAGATGTACAGAGACAAAGAGAGAGAGAGAGAGAAAGAGAGAAAGAGAGATGTAAAGAGAGAGATGTACAGAGACAAAGAGAGAGAGAGAGAGAAAAAGAGAGAAAGAGAGATGTAAAGAGAGAGATGTACAGAGACAAAGAGAGAGAGAGGTTAGGGATGTTCATCATGTCTTCTTAAAGTACTTAAGTTAAAGCGTTTTCTTCTATATCAGACAACAGAACGTATTCAAAGGGCAATGAGAAAACACAACATTGGCACAACCGTAAAACCGTTCAGAAACCTCAGACAGCTGTTAGTACACCCCAAGGACAAGATAAAACCAGAAAACAAATGTAACGTAATATACGAAATACCATGCAAATCATGTGAAAAATCATACATCGGGGAAACAGGGAGAGCTTTTAACATCAGGAAAAATGAGCACAAAAAGGAATGCGAGAAAGAAACCACAGGGCGCTTAACAAGAGCCGAACGACAGAGGGCGCAACAGGACAATTTGAAGTCGGCAATATCAGACCACTGCAAACGGGATAACCACATTATGGACTGGGACAATGCGCGGATTATCAATCAAGAAACCAACAGATACAAACGATGGATCAAAGAAGCAATAGAAATCAGAAAGCGAGGCCCACGCACTTTGAATCGAGACGAGGGAGCTTTCCAACTCTCCTGTACGTGGAGCAGCCTTCTCCAGCGACCACCGAGCGGCGGGGGGCGTGGTCAGCCCGGTAGACCTTACGGGTCCGCTGGGCTGGCCACGCCTGGGAACAGCAGCTGATAAGACACGTCACCTAGGCGACGTGCGACGCCTCTGACGAAGACGGAAGTGAACCGTCGAAACTAGTCAGGTAATAAACCATCTCTTACCGATACTTGTCTGATATAGAAGAAAACGCTTTAACTAAAGAGAGAGAGAGAGATGGAGAGAGACAGAGAGAAAGACAGAAGAGTGAGAGACGGAGAAAGAGAGAGATGCACAGACATACAGAGAGAGAGAGAGATACAGTAGAGTTAGAAAGTTATTATGCCCTAAAGTGAAAAAATACAGCTACACTAACCACTTTTCTATAGAAACAGACACAAGCAGGGCTCTGTGGGCCTTCCATCAGGAGAAATTAAAACAAATCCTATGTCCTACATTTAGGTGAGGTTTAGATATGATATTGTCAATATGTGATGTATTTTCGGTAATAAAAAGACATGAGACAGTTAAGAAGGATCGTTATGGGGTCTCCCACAGAGGCCATATTTAAAGGCCCTTAGCTCCGCCACTGTAAAACTGTCTTTTAGAAGCATCAGTCAGACTCAGGACTGTCCTGCGTGATCAGAGCAGAGAAAACACTGCTGCACACACTTGTGTCAGAGCAGTGTGTAAACTTGTTTTAAGTCACATTCGGTCAAAAGCTATACTTACAACTTCACTGTTTGCGTGATTTGTGCCGCTGTTATTTTTGCATGTTCAGCATACGTTATGGACCTTATCTATGTGGATATAAGGCCGATTTGCACACAGACCATTGTGAAGCTCCAGTTTCACAGAATATCACTGAGAATTGGACACGCTTCTCAAAAGAAACAAACTGATGCAGCACTGACAGCTTAGAGAGAGGGAAGGAGAGAGAGAGAGTGGAAGTGCAAATGTTTCTGAATGAGCCAAAGAGCCGCCTGTGGTTCCCCAACCCTGCTCTAACTAATTAATGCTAAAGCTACTTTTTAGTTTGGCTTTTATTTTGTGATATTTGTGTATTTTCTCGGTCACTATAGTGTCCTCAGTCTGATCTAAATGTCTCAAAAACTACAGATATTCTAAATCCATAAACATCATTCTATCACATGTTTAAGTGGCAGGTTGCTGGCTCATCTCTTTGCAGATTTAACCTGGTTTCCATGGAGATGTGCAGTGAAACATTTGGGCAACAAACAGGTAGCTAAAACTCTTTAATAAACGTGTAAAGTTCTCTCCTGATGAACACACAGTAAAAGTATCTATAGCTCCTGCAGTGTGAACCTTTTGTTCTCTAAACGACCTCGAAGCTGCGTGTGAGGAAAGAGAAGTTTGCTCACTCTAACTTTATAAAGACGATAGCTTGCAAAGTTAATTAAAGTTGGGCTATGTTAATCCAAAGAGAGGAGACTGACCTCTGAGAGCCGCTGCACAGTCAGATACAGAGTCAGATTTCTGCACTGAGAGGCGTTTGAGCTTATAATTCAACGGTGATTTGTTTGTATTTATGTGGCTGAATTAGCCTTTTTACTGTAATTCTTTGTATTTTAACTGGAAATCAGACTTGCATCAACACGTATTTATATTTTGCAGTGACACTTACTAGTACTAGTGTTTTTTTTTTCGCATTCTGCCTCCTGTAACTAACCAAACAGACGTCCTCATGTAATTCTAGTCCTGTGTGAATGGTAGTCTGTGAGCTGTTTAACAATGGACTAATACTGATTCTGCGGCCTACTTGACCTTCAGATTTGAACTAAATTATTATTGCTATTCGACACGGATCATTCTCCACTGAAACCGGTGTTTTTGTTCTACATTAAACAGCTAAAATTTAACAAACCACGACAAAAATCTATGACTCTGAAGCACAAATCCGTTGTTGTAGTCACCAACCCGATCTGACAAGAAAGTGTACATAGAGGGATTGGTTGATTGGTCAAACTGGAGCAACCACAACTCGAGCTAAACTGTCAGCTAACTACAAGGGTTTATCACTGTGCCAAAACAAAAGTTATGCCTGCTAAAGCAACCATTTGTGAATGAAAATTTTGACCATATCAAATCCAAATCAAATTATTTTTGGTATAGGACCCAAAAATCACAACAACAGTCGTCTCTGAAGGACTTCCCAAGATTATTTAATGTTTAGCAAAAGGGAAATCAAAATAAAACAATACATATTCAATGAACAATACACATTCAATGAAACGATTTTGATCAAGCATGTCAAAGCAGATTATTAGGTAGAGCAGATGAATGATTGTCCAGAGCATCCCCTGTCCTTAGACCCTCCTTCTATCCTTAGACCCCCTTCTGTCCTTAGACTCCTTCTGTCTAGACTCCTTCTGTCCTTAGACCTCCTTCTGTCCTTAGACCCTCCTTCTGTCTTACTCTCCTTCTTCCTTAGACCTCCTTCTGTCCTAGACCCCTTCTGTCCTTAGACCTCCTTCTGTCCTTAGACTCTCCTTCTGTCCTTAGACCTCCTTCTGTCTTAACTCTCTTCTGTCCTTAGACTCCCTTCGTCCTAACCCCCTTCTGTCTTAGACCCTCCTTCTGTCCTTAGACCTCCTTTGTCCTAGACCCTCCTCTGTCCTTAGACTCTCCTTCTGTCCTAGACCCTCCTCTGTCCTTAGACCCTCCTTCTGTCCTTAGACCCTCCTTCTGTCCTTAGACTCTCCTTCTGTCCTTAGACTCTCCTTCTGTCCTAGACCCTCCTTCTGTCCTTAGACTCTCCTTCTGTCCTAGACTTCCTTCTGTCCTTAGACCTCCTTCTCCTTAGACTCTCCTTCTGTCCTTAGACTCTCCTTCTGTCCTTAGACCCCTTCTGTCCTTAGACCTCCTTCTTCCTTAGACTCTCCTTCGTCTTAGACCCTCCTTCTGTCCTTAGACCCTCCTTCTGTCCTTAGACTGTTTAGACTCTCCTTCTGTCCTTAGACTCTCCTTCTGTCCTTAGACTCTCCTTCTGTCCTAGACTCTCCTTCTGTCCTTAGACCCTCCTTCTGTCCTTAGACCCTCCTTCTGTCCTTAGACCCTCTTCTGTCCTTAGACCCTACTTCTGTCTTTAGACTCTCCTTCTGTCCTTATCCCCTTCTGTCCTTAGACCCTCCTTCTGTCTTAGTCCCTCCTTCTGTCCTTAGACCCTCCTTCTGTCTTAGACCCTCCTCTGAAGAAGATCCACTCCCATGGACGACAGGCTGTAGATGTAACTAAGGCTAAAGTTATAGAGTTTACTGTATGTTTGTGGAGCCAGAGTCCATAAGCAGAGGAACGACTCGTCTAGCAGGACCAGGACAGGCAATCCTGGAGAGGAGGTGGGGCGGAGGTCCAGGCATCAGTGGTCCGGCCCACGTCACTGGAACAGCAACGATCTGAAACAGGGACAGGGACAACGAGTGAATAGCAAAGAACAGACTAGAGATGAACTGTAGTTATTATTCTTACAAGAAGGCAGAAGTGAGAGATGAGCCTTAAACGTTACATTCACGTGAGAAAAACACTGTTCCAAACGGCTGCGTATGATTAGCACGATTTCACTGCTTTTTTGCGTAAATATGGCATGTGTCGCAGTCTCAGTTCATTTCTATGGCGGTTGTTAAGATGTATTCTTGTTTATGAATATTAACAAAATTCTCATTCTATCCCAGACCTATCTTACCCATTAGTAACTGACCTAAACTTCCTGTAACACTGCAATCTACTAAGTATTTATAGGTAACATACAGCAGAAAAAAACAAACAAACATGGAATCCTGGCCATAATAGCTGTTTTTGTGTCGTGGTGTATGTACGCTTTCTTGTTGTACATAAAGTCGAGAAGATGAATGTTTAGAGAAAATGGACAGAGCTGAAAGTTTGGATAGAGGGACTTTTTCACCATAAATGGAACAAAAGACAGAGGCAAATGTTTCCAAAGAAATCTGATGTTGTAGATGTGATTCTGTCCGACGAACGCAACAACGTGACGAGGAGCCACATTAAATGATAGGGTTCCAGTCTTCCTCAGAACTCATTTTTTCCGAGTGTTGTGTGTTCCAGTGGTCAAGTCGGATTACGTTTACAGTAGTGATGGCCAATCAAATGATAAATAGCTTGGAAGTTGCCAAAATACAGATAAGTCAATTTATCAACTCAACCAAGATGTGTTATGTTGTGTTCCAGACATAGCTATATGTTCTTTAACTCAATCAAAATGTTTAGATTGCCAGCTGTCTGTTCTTGAATACCTTTTCTTCTATTTTGGGTCTCTTGCTTTACTTTGTTGTAGTTGTAGCTGACCTACTCCTCTTCCTCTCCGTCTCAGTGCGAGCCTGGAGAATCAGTGCAAGCCTGGAGATCAGTGCTATAGCTAGCGTTTAGCCGCTCAGCGTGTGGGAGGAAAAGACTGTGACTTATAGGGACAGGCCGATTAGAGCAGGCTTTAGAGAAGTGTCGTGGTGGAAACGCTATAGCTCCGGGTCAGGCCTGGGTTTGGGTCAAAGCACGGCCAAAAGTGCAAAGTGTAAAGTGGATGTGAATCATAAACATTGACTGTAATTAAATAGATGAGTAGAGTGACTAATTGCACTCATGGCTGAGCTAGATTCAGTTGGTTTGATTAGACTTGTTTCTATGGGCTAGAAACATGCAAATATAGTAGACTATAAACAGACTGTATAAGTTCTTCTCCTTTCACCTTTGGTCAAATGTATATGATTAAGATTTTGTATAAAGCGTCGACCAGTTGAAAATGTGAGAATGTAAGAATGGGGGAGTGTGACAAAAAAAAATTGGAACTTGTCATTTAAAAAAAAATAATCGTGGTGGTAAAAAATAATCGACAAAAGGCTGTTTTTCAGCTGATCGAAATCTTAAGACCAAAGGCTATAAAAGCCAAAATCTGCTCAAAATTCTCCTTTTCTGTTATGCCCTCCTGATGGTTAAAGCAAAGAAGTTTTCATTTCTTGAACATGGCCGGATCATCGAGCTGCATAAGCAAAGCCTCTCACAGCGACTCACTGCTGCTGAGGCTGGGCGCAGTCAGACAGTCATTCTAAATGTTCAAAAAACATTTTGAAAGATCCTGAGCATTATGGAACAACAAAGTCAAGTGGTAGACCCCAAAAAATGACACTGCACTGAGCCGGAGGATCCTAATGGGTGTTTGTCAAGACACAGGGCAGTCCTCGACCCAAATTATGGCCCTCACTGGTGCCGACTGCAGCACAAACTTCTTTGCTTTAACCATCAGGAGGGCATAACTGTCTGAAAGCCTAACAGAAAAGGAGAATTTTGAGTAGATTTTGGCTTTTATAGCTTTTGGTCTTAAGATTTCGATCAGCTGAAAAACAGCCTTTTTCAGTTTATTATTATTTTCTTTAAAATGACAGGTTCCAATTTTTTTTTTGTCACACTCCCCCTTCTTGCTTTTGCATAATCTAGCTCTACTTAAAACCTCATTAGGATCCAAATGTGCAAAATGTGAATTTTAGCACATTTTCAACTGGTCTTAAGATTTTGATCAGTGCTGTATGTAGAGAGGAGTGACTCTTGCTTATTGATCAAGCAGGACAGAACACAACCAGGCAGACCTGAGCCTCCATGATCTGTCTCTCTCTTGCTGTTAGTAGCTGCATCTTGTTATTAAACAGTGTCTTCTGTGCATGAGACATGGGCCTCATTCATGAAAATGTTCTTAAAAGTTGTGCGTAACTTCCACTTTAAGAAGCTCCTGAGGAAACTCTACGTCAGATTCATGACATGTTCATGGGTAACTAAATTCCTTCTTAACAGTCTTAACGTCAAATTCACCAAACTCCAGCTACAACTATCGCTGATTTGAAACTTCAGCATCTTTTAAAAATGTCCAAACACATGAACACACTCAGAGAAAACATGTTCAAGTCACAGATGGATTGAAACAATGCTCGACTTTGGTTGTTTATATCGTGTTTCATGTGTGGTACAACGCACAGGTGTGGCGGCTTTAGCGGAGGTGCACAGAGGCTCTGGTCCTGGGGGTGACACAGGGTCCTGAGTCTGTGGAGGTTAGAACACAAAGGCTGCTGCAGGTTTATTAAAGTTGTCTTTTTTTAGAATAACTGAACACTTTTTTGTTTCTAAAATGATTTATATACAATATATACATTATACAGTCATGTAGAAAATATCATTTCTGACTAAAATATATAAGGAAGAAAATTCCTAAACAGTAGATTTTTTTGTTTTTTCGAGTGCACCTGAGTGTTCTCAAGATTTGTTCTTACAGATGAACATTTTCAGTTCAGAACTACCTTTGTGAATGTCATGAATGAGCCAAGCCACTGTGTATAAAACACTTTTAAAACAACACATGCTGCATCAAAGTGTTTTACACAAAGAACATCATGTACTGTATAAGCAAAAGCAATAATAGAAGCATGCAGAAGCAAGAAGTGCAATCCAAAGTTTAGGGGCAGTAACAGAAAAGGCCCAATCGCAGCATATGTGTATGAAAAGGTCTGATACATTCAGTATACTGGGGCAGTGCCATGGAGGGCTTTAAACACAAACATCTATAGTATTCTTTATTTGGAGCCAATGAAGCTTAGCAAACTGGAGTCATATGTTTGATCTTTTTAGTGTTTGTGTTATTGTTTTAGTGAATGAGGCCCATTGTCCTGAAAATATGAGCAATAGCTTTGAGTAATAATTCTTAATCTTACATTTCGAACTTGTACAACACATTTTCCGATCTTCTGAATTCCCTTGAGTCACAGAGAGGATGCTACGTCAAAGAGAACAGTAAACAGATGATATGTCCTAATCTTAACAGCTGATGTTGGAAATGTGTTTGTCCAGAACTGCTTAGAAATATGACACATTAAACATTGTCTAAATATAGAAACCTCCATTCCAGATTCTTAAGCACGATGACGTAGCAGTGGAAAGAGTCTAAAATGCAAAGTTGAGTCAGACATCTCGCTGTCGGCTCACACTCAGCTGTCGCAGAGCCCAGGTGTGAAAGGAAACACACTTGTTAAGAAGCAGATTGAATCTTCTTGGGAGAGAAAAATAAGTAGATAGAAGAAATCCCACAGTGAGGAGCTGTCCCAGACGATGCTAATGATGTGTCCACTCACAACAGTCATGAGCATGTTCAGGGCTGTCGGATGGAGGTGAAGGAAAGTCAAATACAATTCAAAGTCAAAGGAGAGGAGATCATAACATGTTTTCTGTGATTAAAGCTGCGTGTTCACTGTATGGAACGGAGGAATTCTGATTTATAAAACATGGAGATTTATACTTTTTAAAATAATCAAGTTGTGCATTGTTGCCCATTTAAAGCTGAACCAAAGTTTCTCAGAGGTAATTACAGGCTTTAGTTCTATGAGTTTTACCAGTTAGCGATGCCTGGTGCTACATGCTAATTGGTGTTTTTGTTTCTGTAAAAGTTACTAGAAGAAAGAAAAGTGTCTCAGTCACATCAGAGCTCTTCTGTTAGTTTGACAAGTGACAAAGATTGGCTGTAGACACAGTAGACCTGGGTATTGTCAAGAAATCCAATACAGTTACAAGAGCCATGATGCTAAATGTAATACATACAGTACGTATATACAGTGTACACATACTGTATGTATGCGCAGTAATGGGTAGATTAGAATACTGAAGACATGGTCTGTACTCATTACTGACCAATGCTGGTAATAGATTCTGAATACTTGGAATACTTTTGTTATGAAATGCGCATTAGGTGTTAATCTTAATCAAGTAGTTTAAACAGTATTTTCTCTTTGTTTATCTTTGTTTACTTTTTGTAAAAGTCCCCAAAAGGTTAAACTTCTAGCCATAAACAAACTTTTAATGTAGCTGTCAATAAAGGAAAACACAGATTGGTCAGTCTGTCTGCAGGAGGTGAACGCCTCCTAACAACACTAAATCTGATTGGACACTGTTTTTTCTGTGCTCCTGAAGCGCTGTGAAGTAATGGCACTGCAACTGCTGCAAGGAAACATCACGCATTGGTTTTCTGTGGTGAATCTAAAACAACAAGTCCATGTTTATTTTACAAATGCAATGTATTCTCTTCTCTTGATTTGGTAAAAGTAACTTTATTCATTGTAACAGAATACAAGTACTCATAAATAGTATTCTGAATACTTGTATTACGTTTCTCCTCAACATTGTGTGTACATCTAATACTCATGTTAGAAGATTCTTTGGACCTATTCAATATGTGGCCTGGGGCCTAAACTGGGCCTCAGGTTGCATTTGAATAGGTCCGTAGCATCTTCAATTCATTAGAAAATAAATTTGTTTTGTATTTATTGGCACAATTTAAAGTTTGAGCTTGGTTAGATCTGGTTTGGTTCTGTTTAGTCCAGTTTATCTGTTCTTGATCTGCATTTGAATGGAAATATGTAATGTTGGTGCAGACTTTTTTTATATTTTCCACACAAACCTAATGCAGAGGTAGTTATTTTACAACCCCACATTGTGTTAAAAGGTGTTGTCCTACACCTCCGGCCCAAAGGCCAAGACTGTCCCTCGGAAAACTAAAATATACAACGCTGACAAAGAAGTCTGCCTCATGTTTGTGGTCTAAACAATTCTTTGACTACTCATTCATCTTTTAAACCTCAGTCACATCCACAGCGGACCTATAAGACACAAATCCCTTTCCATTTAGCCGTTTCTACTGTAACACAATCCTTCACGTGACACGACTCCCTTACAAGTGTGTGTGCGTTTGAGCGGGCGCAGAAGGCTGGATAATAGGCTGTAATCGATAAACACGAGCTGTCTGGATGTGAGCGGGAACCACGACTCCTCTGAGACACTGAGCAGGGTTTAATCCACTGTTAGTGACAAGTCTGTGGGTCTAAACAGGACTGAAGACTGGACCAAGAGTGTGTCATGACAAGTGTGTGGGTCTAAACAGGACTGAAGACTGGACTAAGAGTGTGACATGACAAGTGTGCGGGTCTAAACAGGACTGAAGACTGGACCAAGAGTGTGTCATGTCTGGTCACTTGTGTAGTCTTGGTCTTAAGATCCATCTCTAGATCGTTTTTTAAGGTCTTGTTCTTGTCTCAGACTTGAGCACATTTGGATTTGTGTAGGTCTCAAGGGTGCTTGGACTTGGTCTTGTCTTGGACTCAGTTTTATCTTGGACTCGGTCAGTTCTGTTTGGACACAGAGACCACATTTCATTACCACCACAGTCTCTGCACCGGGATCACAGGAACATGTCTCATGCACAGTTTGCAATAAGCTCTTCACAATAAGATCATGAAGGTACTGATAAAGTAGAAAATTACACATTTGGTTGATTTGGTCTTGATGGTCTAGGTCTCATCTCATCTTTTCTCTAACTTCACTCACCTCACCTCACTCACCTCATTGATTCTGCAGAAATCCGCAATGTTTTTCAGTTCAAAGTGATATTTGTTCCATATTTTTTGAAGTTTTTTTGTTTGTTTTTTTTCAACCTAAGCATTCATGCTGAATGCAGAGCAGTTCAATTCTAAAGGGATGTTTTTTAGCTGTGGCGGCCACAAACACTGCCTTATCCACATTCTAACCTCAAGCCCCAGCCCTAAACTTACTCATTTTAGTACCTTGCAGCCTAAATGTACCTAGTAAACCTAAAGAAAATGTCTCCGGCCCTCAACCAAGCTTGTGTTTATTTTACGCTTTTTCATGTCACGCAATATATACGGCACAAAATATAGTATATGCAAAAAAGGCATGAAATAGTTTGTCTGACCAGTCAGACCCTCCTACTACATTCTGTTTGAATGCAGAAGAGTCTGAAACCAAAGACAGAGACAACAATTTTGTCGTCCAAAGTGAGTACGATCCAATCTCAAATGTCCATGCCCAACTCCCTCCGCTCCGCAATTTAAACATTTTCTTTCTGTCTGTTTCAAAACATTCAAGATGGCTGACGTCGGTGATAGATAATTTTTTCCAGCTCTAGCTTCGGTTTTGAACAATTAGGAACGTATCAGTCAAACCGGAGCAGCTGATTGATACGTTCGTTGAGAGCCTTCACAGAGGTCAATGCTCCACTGAAAAAAATGTTGCGCTACATATTTACAATAACTTCTGCTTCGGTGGAATTTCCGGGTTTTCTGTGATTGTTGACTCCATGCTCGGAAAGCCCACCCTCGAAATTAAAATCCGGCGCTCTGATCCCAGACCCTCACGTCAAGTGTAAAGTGTAAAGTGTCTGTCAAAGCGTGTAGGGATTGTCTGGTCAGGCCCTACCCTAACCCATCTTACACTTTTTATGTGTCATATATGTATATTCTTTACTGTGAGACTGTGTTGTTATAACTAGAATTAGTGACTCATCAAGAGGCTAAAAGGGCAAATCCTTAGCTTAAAAAAAAGTTAGTTTGTGCTTCAAAAGGTTCAGAAACGATATACTGTATGTTTGTTTCCCCTTCAGTTGACCATTAATGGACGTTCCTGCAGTTTCCATCTTTATCTAAATTCCGATTACGAAATATTGTACCGTTGTGCCACCATGTTGCCTACAGTAATTTGTTTATACCAGTATCTGCATAAACAAGGAACTAAAAAACGAAACAAAGGAGATGAGTTGCTTCCTAAACCCTTAATGAATCCCTAAGACAACAGCATACTTAATGACCCAGTTGTTCTATATGGAGTCTTTGTGCATGCCTCATTTACAAGGTGTATTTATTACAAGGTGATGTATTTGTGACATTTTGTTCCCAGATTTTACCACAAAAACAGATAAGTTCCTTCTCCGAACTGAAAGTCTGTAACGCCGCTTGATTCTAACTCATTATGTTGCTTTGAGGGATTAAGGATTATAGAAGGAGACAAATAATAATAATAATAATCAACTTTTTTGGGGGTTGAAAATGAACTAAAAGCCAGTCATTCATAAACTAAATTAATTACGCTCGTCTACGTCCTGGGAGAAGACTTTTAAATAAAGTGCAGATGGTAATTGGAGCGGTTCACTGTGGGACGGAGGATTTACTACACTATGCTTGCTTTTTTTAATTAGTCTTTGGGTTTTTGGCTAGAATAAGCGAAGATTAAAACCAGCACTAAACAAGGGACTTGAAAGAGTTAAGATATATGACCATAGAAGGACTTAGTTAGGTCAAAACAAGGGCTAAATCTATAGGAGTGAACCGTATAGATGGATTGCAACAAACAGGCACTTTTAGGTAAAAATATTCTATGCAAGTCTATAAGCAGTAGATACAAATGTCCAGCACTTTCTCTTCTTTTTAACCAAATACATTGAAAACCAAGCATTGAAGCTTTAGAAAAAAAGCCGTACATTTGAAAGGATGTGTGAGACTAACTGCCAACAGTCGAAAAAGATTGTGTTTTATTAAAATAGGTCTGCCGATTAGCGTTAGCTTCTCTCTGCCTCGAGTGAACGGCTCCACACACTGGCCGTCTTTAGAAGTTTTGTAGAAGTTTAGTATCTTTCTAGCAAATAAAGGATGTAAATATTTGACCAGGCTCTGTGTGTTTGATATTGGATGAAAATAATGTCATTTATTGCAAACAATAGCTAGTGTGCTAACTGTATCAAGAGCTCACAAGCTTGTAGACCGTAAATTTCCACTTTGCAGTGAAGACAAGACCTCGGAACTTTAATTTAAGTTCACCAAATGCAACACAATAAATCAGAGACTTAAATAAAACAAACTAGCAGAATCTAGCTACTATTAGAAACATCAAGCTAGCCAGTGAACAGAGTCAACATGTGCTGCTACAGTTGGCCCAAACGACAATGACAGCGTCCGTATTTTTCCAAACTTCTTTGGTCAATAAATTCTGTAAAAACAAAAAATGTAAAGGCTTAATATTGACTAAAATACAAGTATAGCTTGTTCAATGCACAAAATAAAGGTGAAATAATGAATAAAATGCACTTAAAACATGAGATTACACTGGATGACCAATCTTTGCTAAAGCGAAGAGGAAGTTCTGACCCCCAATTTATACTAGCGCACTGCAAGGACACACAAAGAAGAAATATGGGCGGAAAACGACAGCACAGCAATCGGATGTAGAACAAACCGCTAACAGTAAGACAACTTTGTGTAATTACAATATTTGATATAATGAAGCGGTTACATATATATTGAAACTTCTGTCAGTGCAAAGTGGTCATTTTCCAGCATGGCTTTCTTTATTTTGATTAAAAGAAAAAAAAAATTGCAATATATTCTTCCTTCACTGTTGACAAGTGTTAGAGTGGTCAACAATCAGGACAACTTGAACATGTTTTGAGTAAAACTGGGACAAATAAGTGGATTTGGATACATTGCTGGGACATTAGTTTAAAATAGGCACTGTCCCAGGTAAATAAAGACATCTGGTCAACCTGTCTCAACCAAGACTAACCCACAATCAAACCAAGTTTTAAATTGATACAAACCTCAAATTAAGCAAAGACAATTAGAAGATCAACCTGGGGCCAGATTGAATTGATTGGAAGGATTGGAAACTGGAACTTTCCACAGTCCAACTCCAACTTTTAAGTGTCGACTGGACCGCTCCGGAGAAAAGAATCCAAACTTGCTACGGCCATACGTTCACGGCCATACAACGTCCTCACTCAGCGTAATTGGACTCGGAAAAACAAAAGAACTGCATCCTCCAGAGCCACCTTATCCAAACCGGCTAGCTTTTCCCGCGTCCTAATAAGGCAATTACGTCCGCGGGCCAGGGTGAGCCGATCCATCACCTCTAAGGAGAGCTTTGACAAAGTCGCAGGGGATCCGGGTCCGCGCACACAAACCCCCAAACATCCATCATCGCCGCGGAAGGGAAAGCGTCAACGGTGGCATCTCGAGTTTTGATTGGGCGTAACCTGTTTGATAGGTGCGCCGCATGGAGTCAAGGAGCTCGTTATGGGAACTGTCACTGCTGGTTATTAATGATGCTGTCGGAGATGGGAGGATGAAAGGAGGGGTCGGCGTACAGGATGGGTTTGGAGGAGTGTTGTCAGGATGCTCGGATTTCAACTGGGTTTTGATACTAAAAGCTTGATATCCAATACGAATCAAGTGTCAAGCTTACTTCAGTTATCTTGAACTGTATACATTAAGACTGGAGTGTGTTTAAGGGAAAGTGGGGTGATTTGTGTCAGTGGAGAAGTTGTGCCAGCCCCTGTTTCCAAAGAACCGTCAACGAAATTAGTCATATGATCACACATTATTGAAGACTCTTAGCTATGTCACTCATACTGTTAAGAAGGGAGTCTGATAGCATGATAAAAAAGGCATTCAAATTAACCATTAAGTGGTCAAGTTTTTTTGATTGTTGTATCTTAACAGTTCTAGGCAATCTTTTAGAGCTTTGGACATTTTGAATCTATGTAGCTAGCATAATGATAGCTCCAAACTGATTGGGTTGGGTTGATTTGTGCCATTGGTAGCCCGATAATGAATAATTGAAAATATGGGAAACATGGAGGAAACCACCCAGACACGGGGAGAAACATGCAAACTCCACACAGAAAGGTCTGGGTCGTGCGTAACTCGAACCCGTGACCTTTTTGCTGTGAGGCGAGAGCGCTATCCGCTCTGCCACCGCGCAGCCACTTTGAGCATTGCATCTTTAAATCAGAGGTTGTCACATTTTCCAGCACACCCTCGCAGTTGAAAATTGTATTTATACTTGGCTGCGCCTCATGAATGAAACAAACATTTTTAAATTTAATCATAATTCACACTATAGACCTGGAAAACATTTTGTTGTCCTTTTTTTTTTTTAAAAGAGTCGCATTCAGCTTAAGACTACTGCTGGTTCATTGCCTTTTTTCAAACAAAAGAATCTATTATGCTTTGTTCAGACCAGACATTGTTGGACCGTCCGATGAATCCTGCTTACAAACTTCAGGCCTCCAGCGAAACTGCGGTGCTTGTTCAGGCGACTTGCAAAGTGGACAGTCCAACCTGTCCCGGGCGCTTTGGCTGTCTCATCAAGCGTCAACGCCCGAGTTGGGGTTTGCTGAACTTTCATTGCTTGAACGCTGTGTCCATCAATTAGACACTACTCTGTAGTGACTGCTGCTCTGCTCTCACATCAAGAGGAAAGAACTGTTTACTTAAGTCTTTTAATAACTTATATCAAAAGATCGCTTGTTTTAAGGCTTTCTTAAAGGCTTGTTTGCTTGTTACTCTCTGACAACCCTGACATGACAAAAAAAAAACAATACAGGATGAGATATGGACTGACAGTGAGCTCACACTGACCAAAAATGTACCATTGGAGAAGTACAGAGACACCAAAAGGACATTGCCTAAAGGAGAAGGTTGTTTTATAAATCTTTCTCCCTCTCTCAACGTAATTTGCCTACGTACAAAGCAAAGTGGTTTGCAAAAAGCGACAATGCAGAGAAGCGCATCAGGGCATAAAAAGTGTAGTCCCCACCCCAAACGCCCCAACTCGCGAAATGAGGAACTTCAACGCTGTCTGGTCTGAACGCAACATGAGACTGTTCAACAGTTTCCCATGGTACCTCTGCACTCACGTCATGGCAGCCAGGGGATCTCCCTTTGAGAAACCCTGCCTTATACAGTAACATGATATATTGGATCAATTAATCAGATAAAAATGACAAAATAATAAATATAAGGTGTTTTGCATTTTATTAAATGTATTTATGCAAAGACAACTCAAATGCACTTAATGAACACACTGAATTTTTGAATTAACTTTCAAAAATGCGTCTGTGATGGGATCTCGTATCCAAGGTTGAATTTTGCGACCATTTTATGAAAACCGTCACCTTCCACCATCAACAGCGGTCTCATGTGCGATGCTAGCATTTTCAGAACAGTCTACGTAAATGTAGCTCTTTGTTGTGGAGTGCATTCCTTATTCCACTGTTCATGCTGTTTGTTTTCTTTTACTGTATGAAACAATTACAGATATGGATAGAGGAACTTGTTTTTATAGAAATACAATGTTCTAACATTAAATGTTTAAAATATTACCGTTGCGGTTCTCCTGCTTCGAGTCGTAGGTGTTTCCTTTTCAGGTGTTCACTCAGCGATGTTGTGCAACGCTAAATCCGTTTGGCAAACGTTGCATATTACGCAAATCTTTTTGCCATTTAACGTGAAATTATCCCAAACTTCAGAGGATTTCACTTGTGCTTTTCCTCCTCCTCTGTCATTTTTTGTTTATCTCTTACTTTCTCCCGTGTCTCCGCACTTTCGGCTGTTGACGCCGCCATCTTGTTGAATCTGCCGTGTGCGTAAGGGGGGCGGATTGAATGCCAATGATCTCTACTTCGCCTTATGTATTGGTAGCTCACACCATGAAACTGCTCACTACTGCTACATGTGGTGGCCAATGTAAGTGCCGCTGATAGTAAAAGTTTTTAGCCAACTAATCGATGACCAAATTTGTTGACAACTATTTCAATAATTGATTTTAATCAATTAAATTGATTAGTTGTTGCAGCCCTATATCTTATGAAGTGCCAGCTCAAGACCTTTAGGCAGATGTCTTACACCCACCCTCCAACCCCACCTTTTTTATTTGTTTTCTTCCCTGAATATAATTCTGTTTTTTGGCCTAAGCAATCGCCTAGATCACAGTTTGGTTTAGGCCAAATAAGATTTGGACTTGCCTTTAAGTCATGCTTGTTTCTTTGCAGGCATCATTATAATTTTAAGTCTCAAAGCTGTTTAACTAAATCACACTCAGACGTTACAACATTTTTTCCAAGACCCTTTCAACACCACTGGCTGCGAAAGAAATGGAAGAGGAATTCTATATTTTATGCAACTTAGACGTTAATCTTTTGAAGCAAAAGTAAGAAATGGAAAGAAGCCTCGCATAGCTCATGTAAATCCGAGTCTTACAATGAGGTCGGACACATGTAGCTCCGCAATATTGACACGACTCCTGCTTCCGTGTTTCTGTAGGCAGATTCCAGTTCCCCCGCTCGACGCACATAAAAGCCAGATCAAATGAACGTTTCCATTTGCATACATCTGCGGCAGAGTGGTGAACATGCCTGCGGGCGATGCCATTCCGGGGGCTTCGTGTGCTCTTCGGGGAGACGGACCAGCTCGCAGAGGAAGAGGAGGAGGAGAAGTGAAGGATCTGTGCTCTCTGTCCTCCGTGTGAAGAAGAAGAAGAAGGAAGAAGGAGAGCCGCGGGAGATGTGCGCAGGACAAAAGACGGACGGAACACGCAGAGATGAGCTTCTACGAATCTACACCCAAAAGGTCTTTAAAAGTGCACTGTGTCACTTCTCGGATGGTTTCCATGGAGATGTGTATGCTTTGTTGTTATAGCCTGTTTGCTGGAAACTAAACCTACAAGTTATTGTACATCAAATTGAACATTACTTCATCACCTACAAATGGCCATCTCCCATTCCCTTCTGACTGCTCCATGTGGCACATTTCTTTGGGTTTAATGGGTAAGTTTAGGCTTCGGTTTAGGACTGGGGCTTGGGGTAGGCTAAGATTTGTCTGTTAAACCAAAATTCATAGTTATTCTACCTTTAATTTTTGGTAAAATATTTACGTAGGAAAAAGGCGTGAAAACGTGCTGTACGTTTTTGACATTTGTTGTATACTAGGTTTTCTTCAGAGACTGGTCTGATTTTCTTGATTACAACCAACATTCTCAGACCTTTACTCCCCTCGAAATTTCATTGATTTGAATAAAAGTCCTCATAATAGAATTCTGAGTTGTCGTCTTAAAGTGTAACAACTTTGGATTTCACAGATCAAGTTGGATGTACTGCCACAGTTTCTTAAAAACCTTTGGAGTTTCTGGCTTATATTAAATAAGATCTTAGGCCAGGGGTGGGCAATTATTTTTTGCCAAGGGCCAGATTCAAACCCGGAAACGTGATGGAGGGCCGGTCTGTGGTCATTGGTGTGACAAATTATCATTGTCATAACAACATTTTTTGCAAAACAGGACAATTTCTGTAGATAATTATTAGGAAAACAAGCAAAGACACATGGTCCATTAGTAAATCATCCAATAAACAAAGTATAAAGACACTTATTCTCAAAAGGGGGCCAGAGAAAAACAATCCGAGGGCCGTAGTTTGCACAGGTCTATCTTGGGCGGACACTGCACTTTCGGCAACTTTGGCAACACAGTGGCTGAGCGGATAGCGCTCTGGCCTCAGAAGGTCACGGGTTCGACTCCCGCTAGCCCCGGGTCTTTCTGTGAGGAGTTTGAATGTTTCTCTCCGTGTCTGGGTGGTTTCCTCCGGGCACTCCGATTTCCCTACCAACCAATGACACGCAGGTTAGGGAACACTGGTGGTAGTCGAAGGTTGAGGCGCCAGGTGTTGCTTACTCAGGGCTGCTTACTGTCAGTGATGAGGAGGGGGTTTAACCATCCAACGTATTCTCATGACTTGCATGTAAATACCTATTGCGTGTCATGACGACGCTTCTGCCTTTCTTTGCATACAATTACAAGCCTGGCGTGGTATAAACACGCAATGTGGTTGAAGACAAACAGGAGGTTTTCTTTGGGGTTAACGGCTAAGTTAGGTCTGAAGTTTCAAAATTAAGTAAGTTTTGGAATTGGTTATGGTTAGGATTTGGATTGTGTTAGTCTTCATGAATAATAACACGTCTTTATATTCACCATAGAAATGAACTGGGAGAGAAAAGCGGAGAAATACACACACAAAAATAGAAATTGCGTTCATATGACACTGTTTACAATTGTGTCCTATTGACACGCTTCTCTGTGAGAACAGGCTGAACATCTCACTGTGAAGTGCTTGTGATCTGTGTCTGTGAAAGGCACTAAACAAATAAAGATTTACGTACTTTCACCTATAGGAAGCTGAACATTTCAGAGTGTCCTTTTATTGTGACTTGCCTAATCCCTGGGTCCGACTTATCCGGTCCATGTTTTTTTAAAAGTACAAAAGGCACGCAAACGATACGCCAAAATTAGTCTTTTGAGTTTATAAAAAATAGTTCAATTGTTTTATATATTTGTGGAACATTGAAGAATGTGTGCTTAACAGTGTATTATTCACTGACTTCACATTTGATGCTGGCAAACTACTACTATAGCCACATCTGCCCTGGGCCAGACTCTCATAAGTGTGACTGGCTGTCTGTCTGTGTCAGTGCCATTGTTGCCCTATCATATCTGAATGTTTGTATTGTCCTGAAACTGTCCTGCCAAGTCCTGCAATGCCCCAAATCCTCGGCCCTATTTTGTCGGGAATATTATTGTCCTGTATTGGCCCAGTGGCTATACTTCCAATTATCGTCCAGTGCAGTGTTTGTTGGACTGTTTGCCGGGCCGTCTCCTCTGACATTTTGCCGAGCGTTGAGCTGAGCGTGAGGAAATGGCAGCACATTGATCACGTGACCTCTCCGTGCTTTAACGTCCAGTCGGTCCAAAGAGGTCTTCTGGTTCCTCCATTGAAACCTGGAACTGCAGTATCTTTAATGCAGAGACAATCAATTTCCCCGATGAACTTGTTTTTTTTTTTTTTTACTCCAGCCTTGTCTATAGAGCTCTTGCATCATGTGACTGAACTGAATTTAATGGGAAGAAGCCTAAAATCTAGCCTCTTTATCTTTGGCATTAAATTAGGCATAGATAATTGTTCGTATGTCTAAAAAAAAACTGAAATAATCTTTGGTCGCCATTTTGTGACCCTGACTTTGCTTTTCACGAGTTTAGAGGCAGAAATCAGGCTTTGAATCTGTCATTTTGGTTCTTCTGATTCACTTTCCATCTTCGTATCTCATTCAAACATTTGCCTGAGGATGTTTGTGTGAAATTTATTTGACGCTAAAGCTCTGGACGTTTAACTTTTACTCATACTGACCATTTAAAACATTCTGATCTGAGACTAAAACATAGTGTTTTAGAAAACATAGTCTAATGTGCTAATTCATGTGAAGCTTTTGTAAATACTGAAGCTCATTTTCTCATGTCATTGTAATAAACAATTGGCGTATTGTTGAAGAATTCATTAAACTAATTATTTAGATTATGTTTTATGACCCAGAAAGTTATACAGTACCACTTTAAATCAGAACATTGCCTGACAGCCTTACATTAATGTGTTCTATCCTTTTTCGAATATAAACAAGTTCATGAGAAGAAGTGAAAAATAAAAAAAATAATTAAATAGAAGAAAAAGAAAACAGCATGTAGATGAAAGATTCCACCGACAGTCGTCCAAATCCAGATAAATGTTTGTGGTGTATGCGCTCAGATTCGGTCATAAGTCACCGCGGCACAAGCGCTGGAACAATGGCACTATTCATGGAGATAGCGGTTAGTCTGGACCCACCTGCCCCGTGCCCCATTGATCATCACATACCTGCCCCCCCCCCCACCACACTCTCCCACAATGCACAATGCACAAGGCTGGTAGGTTCCAACAGGACGGGGTTTTAAAGGTCAAATATTGTGTTTAAGTAAAAGCAGTATTTGTAGAGAAAGATTGGATTGTGTTATGGTTTCTGCTTCGGTGGCTGTGAACGGAAAAAAAATCCATAGAGAAATACAAAAACACAAATGTTAAAAAAAAACATCATGCATGTAAATAAAAAACAAAACACAAGAGCAACATTCTAAAGCATGCATGCAAATTTGAAAAGACAAATTCAAAAACACTTATTCAAATCACAAAATTAAAAACGATTTCAAAAACACAAACTAACAACACAAATTCAAAACACACATTCAAAAACACACATTTGAAACACAATTTCAAAACCTATTTAAAACACACATTTACAAAACACAAATTCCAAAAAACGTATTTAAAACACAAACAAAAATTCAAAAACACAAACTCAAAAATAACATTTATAAAGCACAAATTCAAAAAACATTCCATTCCAACACATTTTTAAAATATCAGAAACACTAATTCAAAACACCAATCCAAAAACTCAAATATGAAAACATAAATTCTAAAACTCCAAAGCACAAATTAAAAAAAAATCAAAACACAATTTCAAAACACATAAAAAACACACACAAATTCAAAGCCAAAAATACAAACAATGCCCTACATCTGTCACCATCCATTAATAATATTATAAAATACAGCAAGTGAGCTGGGAAGGTGGTAGTGAAAACAGCACTTTTCTAAGCATCGCTGCAGGATGATGCAGGATGAATGCGCATGAATCAATCCAAATACAACTTTGGGTAAACGAATTATGAAAGAGCCAAGTTACAAACTCAATTTTTTTTTTACATTTTAAAAACACAAATTTAAATCACAAACTTGAAGCACAAATTCAGAAACACGCATTTAAAACACTCATTCTAAGCTCACATTCAAAAACACATTTTAAAGTACAAATTCATAAACACTAATTCCAAAGCACAAATTGAAAAACACATTTAAAATACAAATTAAATAACAATAATTCCAAAGCACAAACTTAAAAACACATTCAAAAACACTAATTCAAAAACATATTTAAATTGGGTAAACGAGCTATGAAAGAGCTAAGTTACAAAACTCAAAATCACATTTAAAAACACAAATTCAAATCACAAACTTGAAGCACAAATCAGAAACACGCATTTAAAACACTCATTCTACAGCTCAAATAAAAAACACATTTTAAAGTATAAATTGAAAAACACATTTAAAAACACTAATTCCAAAGCACAAATGCAAAAACAAATTTAAAATACAAATTAAAAAACAATAGTTCAAAAACATTGATTTCAAAGCACAAATTCAAAACACATTTAAAACACAAATTCAAAAACACATTTAAAAACACTCATTCCAAAGCACAAATTCAAAAACATATTTAAAAACACTAATTCAAAAACACTAATTCAAAAACACTAATTTCAAAGCACAAATTCAAAAAACACTTTTAAAAACACGAATTCAAAAACACAGATTAAAAACACATTCAAAAACACAAATTCCAAAGCACAAATTCAAAAACACTAATTCAAAAACACTTTTTCAAAAGCACATATTCAAAAACACATTTAAAAACGCTAATTCCAAATCACAAACAAATTACAAAAAAAAAAAAAAAAAAACACCAATTCCAAAAGACAAATTCAAATATATTTAAACACTATTTTAAAAACATGAATTCAAAAACACAAAATACAAATAAATACATAATAATTAAAACACAAAGAGTTGGGACTTTAGCATGACATCAGTGTCTTTTCTCTATTTCTGAGTCATTTTATCAATGCTAACTAGTGATCTACGACTGTCACAATTCAGTAGTAAGCTGCAGGACAATACAATACAATCCAAATACAACTTTGGGTAAACGAATTATGAGAAAAAGCGTATTTTACATAGTAGATCCACTTTCGGTCGGCCTGGGTGTGATTTGTTTGCAGCTGTAGCGTGTAAAGTGTCTGTTGTGATCCCAGATGGCGAGGTCCTTCTGGCTTCATCAGACCGTGACCCGACTCGTACACTTGACTTCTTTATTATGCAGCTGGAGAATCAGGGTCAGGCACCTTCAAACGGGACTGTGGGAATTAGCCCAAACTTTGAACTTCTTTTACAAGCTGCGGGCGACTGCGTTGTGAAAATGAATGTGAGAAAAGAGATGATGTTTTAGTGATGATTCATAATTACTGATAAAGGCTGAATTAAAACAGCTCATGAATCTGGATTGAATTGATTGAGCTAAAACAGTCCAATTAAAACAAACTACATTATTTACTTAGATACTGCTAGTGATATTATTTAGTAGTAGTTACAGTGGTTCTTGCAGTGATACTCATTGTGGTACTTGTACTGAATGACACAGTCAGCCCGATCTTGCCCTTTTGTCTTAGCCGGTCTTAGCCTTGGTCTTAATTATTCCTCTGTTTTCCACTAGTGGCTCTCTCCAAGCTCTATACACTGTCAGTGTAGAAGGTTCCAAACTGAAGCTGTTGCTACAGTTCTCTTTTGCCTGTGATCCTAAAGCAGCTGCTCACTTGTCACAGGCGTGAGCATGTGTCAGGTTCAATGAAAAAAACTGCACCCCTCACATCTGGCTGGAGCCACACCTTCTATACTGACAGTGTATAGAGCTTGGAGAGAGCCACTAGTGGCCACAGAGGAATACTTAAGACCAAGGCTAAGACCAGCTAAGACAAAAGGGCAAGATTAGGCTGGGTAAGTAACTGGTAGGTCATGTGGTGGTTTTTAAAAAATGTTACCAATTCTTTTATGTTGTAAAAATGTCACTGAATGAATGACAGGAGCTCTTTTTTTACATCTTAAAGGATGTAAATGAGAAAAGTGATTTATTATGTATAGTTACTTATAGTTATTTTATTTTTATTTTTTCCTGCAACAAGCTTAATGCATTTTCTTTTCCCACTACAAAGCAAGTAAGGTTGTGCCTAACAGCAGCTAACTCATGCTAAAACAATAGCAATAACAAGCTTCCTGTGTTTTGGGAACAAACTGCTCCAGACCAGTGGCTCCCAAAGTGGGGGTTGGGGCTCTCTGAGGGGCCTCAGAGGCACTGCAAGGAGTCCCCAAATTTTATTTAGACCAGTGTTTCTCGTACTTTTTTGAGTCAAGGCACACTTTTGTGCTTCAAATTTTTCAGTGGCACACCACCAATTCAAATATAGTCAAATCCTGTTATTTTGGAGCACAAAATGATTTATATTTGTAAAAGTTGTCCATGAGACTTTGAAGAGGAACTTTTCTAGTGTAGTTGTTGCTTTTTGTATTGCTGTGCTTGTTCCATTGTAGCCATGCCAGCTTGCCAAAGCCTGATCCAGTCAGATCTCAGAAGCTAAGCATGTTGGGCCTGGGCAGTACTTGGATGTGGGACGAACAGAGGAGAAACACGTTGTTGTGTCCTTAAGCAAGACACTTCATCCACATCGCCTAGTATGGATCTAGTGTGTGTATGAATGGTTGGTGGTGGTTTAAGGGGCCAATGGCGCAAAATACCATCCTCACTTCTGTCAGTCTGCCCCCATGGCAGCTTTGGCTACAATACAATACCACTACCCAGTGTGGAATGAATGAATAATTCAGAATGTGAAGCATCTTTGGGTGTCCTGAAAAGTGCAATATAAAATCCAATAGAAACTAAATAGATTATCTATAGAGAGAAGCAAGTGACACAACGAAGCCACGTGGTCCAGGTCAGATCTATGAAAAGACAACCTTGCTCACAGGAAATGTGCTTTTTATGCATGCAAGCTATTAGAAACAAAATAACCTACAGTATAAGCAAATGCATGTTCAATGTGTTTAATGTCTTATCTTAGATTATCCCATTCAGTGATCTTCACATTGAAAAAGTTACACAGAACATCTTTAAATGATTCTATAAACAGCGATATGTCTTGCTTTCATTCTAGATGTAATAGAGGTTAAAAACACTCCCAAATGATACATTGTGTATTTAAGTCTAATCAAGCTTCTTTCATCAATTTAATATTGAAAAGTGATACATTTTTACAAGGCACACCTGAGACTGTGTTGATATATCACATTCCATTACTAACTAACAAACTAACTGTAACCATGAGAGCGTGGACTTCTATAACGAATGGAACAAACAGTTGATCTCCATTCCGTTCTCCCACCTTCATGTCTCACAGGAGCTGCAGTATATATAACAGGGCTTAATTGCGTGGCTACATAACAGGCTGCATGAGTGAGCAGTTTATCGATCAGATAAACTGTGACGCTCTGACCCGACAGCCACACATGTCAGCGAAGTGATGGAGTCTCTGATGGATCTATTTGGGCTGAAAATCTCTCCGCAGGGACCAGACGGAGCTGCAGGAGAAGAAGGATCTATAACCTGATGGGGATGCATTTGGAATTGATTGGCGTTTTATAGTGATTGCAGCTTCGTTTGTCTCAATGAAGCGTGAATGAATGCTTAATTAATGATGGACAAAGTCGTAAAGGTTCTACATTCTTTATAATGTTCTGTCATCATCAAAAACATACATGAACTAGTGTTTAGCTTCATCCACATTTATTTTAGCGCATAAATCCAGCATGTTCAGGTTTTTTTCTTTAGCCAGACTGAAAACATGCAGTTCCTATTTATGATGTCTTTAAGTGAAAATACAGGAAGTTCTCCACAGTGTTTTACGCTCTACTGACCTTCATTAGAGTCAGCTTTCTTCAGTCTTAGATTTGATAAGCTTACAAACTTAAAGATATTGTATTGACCTTGTTTAAACTGCTTCACCTCACAGTTTTAGCACAAGGTATTGATGTCCTTTTATAGAGATTTCAACAAATTTGTCGTTGTCCAAAAAAAGCACGTACGTAAAAGACTTCAATTGAGGCTAAAACGGCAGTTAACATTGAAACGGCTAAGAACTCACAAATTAGCACATTTTAAATTTTAAAAACTAATACTTAAGCACTATTCATTAGTTTGACCTGGGGGCTTCATATAGCAGCCCAGAGTAAATCTTAACCCAGGTCTATTAAACTTGCAACTTTTATTCAACAAAACGGCCCCCAGAAATTTGATCTGGCCCTAAACCCATTTTCCCACTGTTACAAAAACATACTTTCTCTTTCTTGCCGGTTTAAAACTGGGCTACTATGGAGCTCAACAGTGGTAGACCGCCCTGGTTCCGGAACTTGTTTGTCCCATGTTAAAGACATGGACTTTTCAAAAATACAATTATTAAGGGTTGTATGGAGGATTTTCAAAAATTGTTTGTTGTCAGGCTTGGTCAAAAATAGATTTGTTGTACTTATGCTAAACAAAAAAAATATTTATAAAAATATATAAACTGTGGACATGATGAGGCCAGTAAAACGTTGACCAATAGATAAGGAGGTACTTTGTTATCTATTGGCCTTTTACCTGTCAGGCAAACCCTCAGTGTTCCTAAGTAACTCACTGGCCCAGTTAGCAGTGAAGGGCGTGACCCTGGGAGGGACAGGAACAGGAAGCAGTTGTTGGATTTGAAAAATCCTCCATACAACCTTTAAGAGTTTAAAGACATATCGCAGGCTAGCCTATGTGTTAACTCAGATCCACCGCGCGATTGTTTTCAGTCTAAAAAGCACATCTAGACTTAAAATTCTAGATGTGTTTTTTAATAAAAAATGTAGGTCTTACGCTCCTGACTAACCACATGGCTGCTTAGCCCCGAGGACGTTTCCAAACTTCCAATATAACTTTTTATCTAATCCTCTATGGCAATTTAACATGAGGTCTGAAATTGTGGAAGCAGGAAGTGGGCGGTCACTGTTGAGCTCCATTTTTTACACTTGATTGGGTCCTATTTTAGTTCTAGTTTAATTCCGCTTTAGACGTTGTTTGGTCTAATTTGGTTCTTGTGTAATTGTGGTTCAGAACTGTTTTCTAGAGCCTTCAAATGCAAACAGACTATAGCAGTGTTATTGTCATTACTGAAACAGATATAGTGCTGTGTATATCTGGCATAACCCTTAACTTTGTCAAAAGTGGTGACATTTTGTGCAACTATTTGGACCAGAGACCATTGTCTTTGGTTTAATTTGTCTTGAGAAACTTTAGTCGAATAGCCTAGTCTTAACCCATTCCAAGCTCCAGTCCTAAATGTACCCATTTTAGTAACTTAAAGCCTACACTTACTCAATAAACTCAAAGACATTTTTTGGCTTTTCGTTGCATATTTCCATTTTAGAAATTTTGTTGTATGCCTACTTTTTCTTTGGAGATTGGGCTGTTATTTGAGATGTTGCAAATAGTAAAAGTTAGAAATATTGTCTTTTTCAGGCCTGTAGAAATCTCTAATAATGTCAGTAATATTTATTCAGACATCCTCAGGTAATTCTAGTCCTGTGAGGCTTGTGTCTTGGTATGCAAATTGAAACACATTGATTAAAATGATTCTAGGTCTATTTTACATTACAAAATAATATTCATTTTAAAACCACTTGTTCATGTTAGCAGTCCTGAACAGGCCCCAGTGATCAAATAAGCCAGGTACCTTTTGTCAATGGATTTGCTTTTTTTTTTTTTTTTTTCTACATTAGGCCCATTTCAAAATGCCACTAGGCTAGTTTGCTTCTCATGTGAGACTCCACACTTACTATTCCATTCATTCCCTATGGAGAATTCGCTGAGACAGGCTAAAACATTAATTAACTCAACCCAGACTACTGCCGCTCGCTCTACAACTCCCGCTCTGATTGGTCAGAGCAATCAGGCCAGCGTTTTGGAGTCTGTTTGGCTTCATTCGGCCCGTGTGAATCTATATTGTCGTAGAAAGAATCATGGGGAAACACAGCTGCGCGTGTCCAAAAATCTTTAGAGCAGTGGTTCCCAAACTTTTCAGACCGGGACACACAAAATATTCATGTAACCAACTTGCGACCCCCACAGAAGAATAAAATGGATGTCTTTAAAATGTTCAAGTTGGAAAACCATTCAAAATTGGCTGAAATGCATTTATTTTTGTAATGTTATTGCTTTATATGACCAATTTCCAGTCAAACCTAATGCTAAAGTTATAAAAACAGATTAAAACAAAGTCATAAGTGTAAAATTACATCATCAAATCACACCCAGACTTTGCTTCGCGACCCCTCGAGGCATCCCGACCCCGACTTTTGAACCACGGAGCACCTAGCAAAAGGCTAGAGCTAATGGCCAATATGGCAGCGATTGCCATTGAGCACAGCGCCCACCATATTTGATCACCAGAGCTTCAGCTTCATGTCATGCTGTGCTAACCTGGCTCACGCCAGATGGATATGTGTTGAACTCCTATCTGAGTTCTCACTATATCCATCTGGGACTTGACTCGCTGAAAGCGTTCGAGAAAAGGCGGGGCGTTTAGTGAAATACTTCGAGCTGATTGGTTGTGGGACCTACCTTATTTGAGCTAGCCAATCACAGCAACAACTCGTAATGGTGTATCCAATGTCCGCGTGAGATAGAACAAGTGTCACACATACTGCTCTTCTTTCAAAAAGAAATTACTCCGTATTTCTGCTGAAACCGCATCAAAAGCAGCAGAAACACGTACATGCACGGAAGCCGCCATCTTTGTTTAGCTTGAATCAGACTCGGCTGCGGCACCGGGGAGCTAACGGCCCGTGTTAGCCCGCCCTGCTACAATGTGATTGGGCCTCAAAACCACACTGCTGTGATGTGAGTGGCCGAACCACGGCCGTTTCGGACTCTCAAACCAATCGAGCCGGACGAAGGCCAAATGGTTTATCTCATGTTTGTGAATTCACAAATACCGCGAGATAAACCATCTGGCTGGCCAGGTTAATGTTGTGCTGATCAGCAAATCAAAACACACTACATTGTCCCTCGCTCTATTGCAGTTCACTTTTCGCAGCTTTGCTGTCTCACAGATTTTTTTTAGTGCAATTTAGCTTTTTTTTTATTTTTACCGTGCGCTGTCCTATAGACATACACTGTGTTGCGTGCTTTTCTCTCAAACGCACTGTTTATGGACCGTTTCACATCGCAGCATTCACAGGCAACAGAAGCTCTTTTAGAAAAACTTGAGACAGTTTGGATCATGCAGGGGAAGCTGACCTGACGCTCGGACAATTCTCCAGGTGAGGATTTGACTCTTTGAGCTCATAGTTTACGATGATGAAGTTGTTCACGCTGGAACGTCATTTGTGTAGTTACAATGTGTTTATGGAGTGTGTTGTGACTTCGCTATAGAGTCCGGATGTGTTTCGTGGCTGTCAGCTCCATAGCGCGTGTGATCTGTGGCACTGCGGTCGGCTGTGGACGGGCAACGTGCCAAAACGACTGTTCAGCGCATTATTACAAATGACACTAAACATCATAACTAGGCAGGTTATCAATGAAACTACTGGTAAACAATAAAGATCACTACTTCGCCGGTTTCGCCTTTCAGGAGTTATTTTTGGAACATAACCCCCGCGATAAATGAGGGACCACTGTAATTAAAAATGACTCTACTGTATATTTTACATTCAATTTCCAGGTCATTTTTTTATGTTTATTCTTGTTTGAAGTGAGCAACCAAAAGTTGTCATGGGAAAGTTTGGACAAAGTGCTGCAAATGATACTGGATGTTTAACCCACCAAAATATTCTGTTCGTATGACATTGCAACTTTCTATAGGCCAGTAATGACATGCGCCACACATAATGGTAGTGTCTAGTAGTGTGTGCAAACTTTGTTAACTGTAGAAAAATACAAGTGCTTGATGGATCATAAATCATCAGATAAATCAATAGGACATACTGTAGTTGTTTGTATTTGGGTAATGTCGGTGCTGAGACAGTTGTTATCCCGAGGTGTTAAATATAGTGTTATTTCAACAGCCATACCGAACGCCAACATTGCCCTGCGCTGGACTGACAGACTTGCAGCGGTGCCAGGCCGCGCGCTAACAGCTTTTAGACAGACAGAATGCAAAAACCTCACGAAGACAAGTGTCCCGACAGTAACGGAGCTCACTCACTCATACAGTATGTGCAGTTTGCATGGGTTTACTTTGATTGGCACCGCTTCTGCTTCAAGAACACTGCAGTACTTCTAATCCGCTAAATGCATTTTTTCAAGATGACACCCTGATCTAGCTAAATGCATTGGCTTCATCCAAATTCAAGATTATTTTCAGGTCTTGGCATCATGTTATTCATTCTTGTGAGTTGTCATATGTGGATAGCCTCATACATGCTCCTCATACAGCGGGAAGTACAGTGAACATGTTCTGTCTGCCAACACAGTGTCTGAAGAAAACGTAGATATACAAGAAAATGTCAAAAAACAACGATAAGCCCAGTTAACATGTTACGAAAAGTCAAAACGTAGTTGTACGTTTTGACATTTGGCTTTATATCTACGTTTTCTTCAAAGATATGACTGGTTTAAGTGATCGGTGCTGTTTCTGAGTTGTAAGTGTATAACTTGGTGCATCAGTCGGTTTCATTTCACTTTGTGGAAACCGTCTGACATCGCGTCATTGGGGTTCGTACGTTTCACATAGTGTTGACTTTTATAAGTAAAAGTCATTGTAGTCAAAGATCGTTTCATCAGCAGATCTTTACTGAACAACAGGACACATCACCATTTGCAGCCTTGCAGCTTACATCTCTGATACTGTGGCCTACTCATTACCCTCTAGTTGCACTGCACACTCCACACTACCGTACAGAAATTAGTCTAAATATTTAACATGGTTTTGTTATCTATCTTGGTGCCTCACTGACTCTTAGTCAGCTACTCTAAATCTTGTAAATAACAATGTCCAGAACATGTGAGTAATTGCATGATAATACATTGGCAATCTTATTTTCAGAATTACAGAACATCTTTAACTTTAGCTTGATATGATTTCACTTGTGTCACAGGATGCTACATCATAGATAACAGTAAACAATCTTGACAACAAATGTGTGTCAAAGGAAAAACAGCTGATGTTTGAATAATGCAGCCAATATCATATAATATATATATATTAGCTGAATAAAACCAGAATTAACAGCTACTTTCTGATAGGTTTATCGTCAAGAAGTAGAGAACAATGTGTGTCAGTGTTTGTTGCTGTTTCTGTGGGATTAACTTAAAAATCAAAAGCAGTAATATCACATTGATCTCCAACCTGTAGCTCGCCAAAGGATTTAGGATTACACTTCATTACTCCAATTGTATTTCACACATGTCTGTTTCTACTGTAAATATGTCTTTAGATTTGTAATTGTGAAAAAGTTTGGAAATCCCCTGTTCTAACCTAATATTTGGCACAAAGTCAAAGGAGAACATACAGTGTGGTATCTCAACTATGTAGATAACAGACTACACTACACCGTTTCCAAAAATGTTTTTCTTTTTGTCAGACAGGAGTAGTTCTTTACCTGCTTTACATGTTTGAGCTACTTCCTGTAGCCTTCCTCAGAAGTGTCACTGGTTGGTCTGGTGACGTGTCTTGTAGGCTGCTTACACGGTTTTGCCAGACATGGGGGAACTTGCGCCATCTACTGTCTGGCGATCTCGATAGCCTCCCTGATCCAGCAGTGGTATTTGTTACTTTCAACACGGATGACCCTGGCATTCGTCTGGTCCATAATGTGGTTCTGTCTCTTGCAATATCTGATATGGCCGATTTTAGGGAGGCCATCGAGATCTGCAACGAGCACCTAACAGCATGAATCGTGACGAGGGAGCTTACACCTTATCTCACACATGGGATTCTGTCCTGGAGAAGACGCCAGACATAAGGGGCGCAATTCCCATTGTGTGGCAAACCGTTAACAGCCTACAGGAACGCCATACACAGTGGCTTCTGGAAGTAGCTGAAACATGTAAAGCAGGTAAAGAACCATTCTGACAAAAAGAAAAACATTTTTGGAAACTTAAGACAAGAAGACAGAATCAATCTCATCCAAGTACATACACTGTGTAACCCAAGGTGCCACATTAGAACGACACAAGGAGAAACTATTGTTTGTGTCCTTAGACCCACAATGCCGTCTGGATCTGGTGTGAGTGTGAATGATTGAGGTGGTCAGAGGGGCTGACGGTGCAAAAGGACAACCAAGTAGAGTGAATGAAAAATGCAAGAATATGAAACATCTTTGAGTGTCAAGAAAAGTTTCTTATGACTCTCATTGCATTCTTATTTTTATAATTAGAATAGAACTGATTGAAGCCTCTATTAATAGTCTGTATTTAGGTAAGATAAGGTTTCTAAGGCTGCTGTACTTTAGTTAAGATGATTCATTGGTTGATGGAGTCTTCGCTGACCAAAATTTGTATTTGTGAAGTCAACAAATTAATGTATAACTTACAGAGAAGTATAATACATAGCATGAAGATTCCTAAGCTGCCATTTAGAGCGCCCACTTTGGTGGTCAGATTGAAGATAGTTTTTAGTCTAAGAAGATTGCCCTTGCCATCTTTTCAGTTGCGTACTTGGTCGGCAGAAAATGTCTTTATTCAACCAAGAAACAAACACTTTAATGCTATCCAACTTTAATGGTGCAGACATACTCACAGCCGGTGTTGTGTTTGAGCTTGTAATTCAACAAAATGACACTTTCTAACACAGTTTCATGGTGAAAGTGGCTTTAGAAATGAGGTTGATATTTTCATAAGTCCTTTTGATACACTTCTTACGTAATACTCCGAGCATTAGCAAGGCAAGCTTTAATTTGTGCCTCCAATCTGTCTCCTGAAGAACCCATCCACATTTGCTCTGTGAATATGCGTGGTCACACTGCGCTAAGACGGATAGACGGCGCGGGGATAGATGTATAGATCGGTTAGTTTGACAGTTAGTTGGTCCTGATGGAGTAAAAAAGGCAGTGGAGGAAGAGAGGGTTGTTTCTGAGGTGATGCCCGCTTTGGCAAGTCCAACCCCCTTCAGCGCGCGTTGTGCTCCTCTGCGCTCTGCGTGGGCCGCTGCTGTATAAATAACAGTGAGAGAGCAGATCACAGGCGGTAAGGCGGGCGAGCGAGGGAGAGGAGAAGAAGGGAGGGAGAGAGAGAGGAACGGGGGGAGCGGCCATCACAGGCAGGGTGAGACTGTAGACCAGAAGACCCCGATCGCACGCTGCTGTTTCATCATGCGGTTAAAAAAAAAAAAACTCAAAAAGATGCCAAAATGAAGTGGATTGCAATGGTAAAACAACAGAGCAAATAACATTTTCTTAAAACAAATGAATCAAAAGCAAACAGTAAGAGCTAACAGTTTCTGAAGCCTGTTGCTAAGTCTAATCCTTTTTCCTAAACTTAACCACATCTCGCTGTTTAAACCTAACCCCTTTTAACCCTTAACATTTATTTAACTGTTGCTGAACATAACTTTTTCATATCTTGTTTATAAACCTAGCCCTTTTCTAACCTTAAACATCCATTGCGAAACGTAACTTTCCCACATCTTGCTTATAAATCTAGCTCTATTCTAACCATAAACATGTTTTTTAACCTGTTTCTAAACATAACCTTTTCCACATCTTACTTATAAACATAGCCCTTTTCTAACCTTAAGCATTTATTTAACTTGTTGCTAAATGTAACCTTTTCCACATCTTGCTTATAAACTTGGCTCTTTTCTAACCATAAACAAGTTTTTAACCTGTTGCTAAACATAACTTTTTTTATATCTTGCTTATAAACATAGCCCTTTTCTAACCTTAAACATGTATATATTTAACCCGTTGCTAAACACAACCTATTCCATATCTTGCTTATAAACATAGCCCTTTTCTAACCTTAAACATATATTTAACTTGTTGCTAAATGTAACTTTTTCCATATCTTGCTAATAAACATAGCTCTTTTCGAACCGCAAAATGTATTTAACACTTTGCTAAACTTAACCATATCTTGCTTATAAACCTGTCCCTTTTCTAACTTTAAGCATGTATTTAAACTGTTGCTAAGCATAACATTTTCCATTTCTTGCTTATAAACATAGCCCTTTTCTTAGCTTAAATATTCATGCTAAACGTAACCTTGCCATGTCTTGCTTATAAACCTTGCTCTTTTCTAACCTTGGACATTTTTAACTTAAACATAATCTTTTTGCTAACTTTAACCAAATCTTTTGCTAAGTCCAACCACTCATTTCTTTTAACACGTTGCTTATCCTAACCTTTTTTCTTAACATCATCCAAACCTGTTGCTAAATGTAACCCTTTTTCCTAACCCTATCCAAAGCTATTCCTAGTCTTTGTGTATTCGTTTTCATAGCCTCTTGCTAAACCTATAGTAGCTCTTTCCTAACCTTAGCCGCTATAACCTGTTCTTAAACCAAACCATATTTCTTATCTCAACCATTATATAAGCTGTTGTTATATAAAATCCTCTTCCAAACTACATTTCTTGTTAAGCATAATCTTTTCTAACTATTTCTACAACCGAAGCTTTTTTCCTATACTGGAAAGCCTTTTACTGAGAAGTCAGATCAGCCTCTGAGATGAATCAGACCCAGTTTCTACTCTAAAATAATAATAATTATTATAATAATAGGACTTTTGCCATGACTTTTGCAGGGTATACAAATAAACTCTTCCAAAAATGTATCAATTTATAACCTGTTGATAAATCTTACAACCTTTCCATTTGCTAAACCTAACCTTTTTTGTGTAGTTTTGCATCCCTATAACCTTTTGCTAAAACTTGCACTATATTTAACCTTATTATTTTATCAAACCCCTTGCTAAATCAAAGACTATTCTTTCTACACCATGTTTTTTCTAACCTGTTGTGAAAATCAAAAACCCCAGCGTGAAACTGCAGTCATTCTGAAAGCGCTGTGCCTCCGATCTCCCAGCTTCACGCTCTCCGCCGTCGTATTAGATGTTGGGGAAGGAAGAGGAGCCAGATTGAGAAGGGCTTGTGGAACGCTTGAGCCTTATATGGTAAGAGAGGAGAGCTGTGTACGGAGGCCTAGCATGGCTGTGTTGGGCGGCGCTTGGATGACACCAGCGAGTGTTAGTCACGGTGAAAATGATTAACTGTGTAAAAGATACAGTCCTCGAAGCTAACATGCGCCGAGGCTTAAGGGAACACTTTACTGGTTTAAGCGCGGGTGAGCGGGCAATCATACGAGACTTTAGAGGATGTAACGATGGAACACGAGACCACACACCTGTCTGCCATCATATGCCAGAGATTGTGAATGTAAGCTGTATATACTGTAATCTGCACATGTTATAGAATATGGTGATTTCAAAAGGACGGATGATGGGCAAGAACTAGTTTTTCCAATAAATATTTAATGTGTGTGTTAGATGCTGTAGGTTAAGATGCTAATTTACACATTAGTCCTTGAGCAGGTCGTTGTAAATAATAAAAAAGCATTTTTATATTCAGCTCAATTTCATATACATTGTGTACACTTAGGCCCTGATTTACTAAGGTGGATAATAGCACGTACTAATTTGCGGCCGCAGTTCAGAATTTTGCGCGTCCCCGAAGTGGGCGTGTTGCACGCGATCACAAAAGAAACTGCGTCAGTAGTGCGGGAGCAAACCGATGAAGGCGGACCTATGCGTGCTAAGGTCCATACGAGGAGCTGGAAACTGTGTCACGAAGCTGATTGGCATGTTGCATTTAGGCCAATGGTAGATTTAACAAAAACACAAACATTGAATGTTGTAAGAATGTGTAAACACATATTCAAAGCCTCAGGCACAAAACACATATAAATACGCTAAATAACCTATCATGCCTTTAGTCATCAAAATACCACCCAGGATTAAAGCAAATAGCTTCAGGTCTCGACTATGTAGCTATTTGAAACCATACTTTGCCTGAAATTCATATAAAGGCAGTTGATCAGCCAAACTTTTTTTTTTTTGTAATAATGGACCGTTACAGTCACTAATTTTTTTTCCAGTATTACCAGTCAAGGTTGTCAGATAGTGGCAACTACAACATATTAGCTGTTTATTGGTTATAGCGGCATGGGTAGCTGATGTTTCGCTAGACATTGCAACTGTCTTTTAGTAAATCCAATTACTTCCTCTCAAATCTTTTGACTAATGATTATTTATTCATTTTGGATGCAAATATAGTTTATGAACGTCTTTTTACAAACAACACAGTGAAACTGAAGTGACCACCCCAATTTCAGCCAATTAGGGGCCCGGTAGCAGATGGCCCGTGGTCCGGTTTTGGGCCCCAGACCGGTGGTTGGGGACCCCTGCTTTAAAGGGACTCTTTTTTATTTGTTATTTACCTTTATTTTGCCAGGCAAAACATTAAGAACAAATTCTTATTTACAATGTTGGCCTGGTCTGCAAAAGCACCAAGGGAAGGGGAGAGGGAGTCAGACAAACACACAAACAGTCATTTTTAATGTCTTACAAGCTAACCACTTGGGGTTACCAAATGCAATCCTGCTGACCTGCTGGTAATAATGGGCCTTCACCTCAGGTAATCTGAATGTATGCAAAAAACAACTCTAAAAGTCGCCAAATTACAGGAAATTAAACAGTTTTTGCTGTCCTGGCGCTGGGCATTGTGACATAAGAATTTCCTCATTGTGGGGCAAATAATGGATATCCTATTTTATTTTATACGTGCAGTATTAAGATAATATGTTTCTATGTAATAATTGCAGTTCAAAATACTGTACTAAACTCATGTTTTTTCAAGATAAAATCTATTATGGGGTATCACAAATTTAAAAATCAGAGGTAAGAAGTCGTTAGACTTGAGTCACTGATTGGTACTTGACTTGGATTTGAAGCAATGTGACTTGAGATGACTGATGCTTATCCTTCGTTTTTTTGACCAGAAATGTATTTAAATTGATTATTTATAGGTCATTGAAATTGTAAAAATACACTATGTATTCTGTAATCCGACATAAAAACTTTAAAAGTAAAATTAGATGACTTCAACTTGTTTCTCTTTGATTTGGGACTTGACTTGAACTTGATTGTCTTCGACTTGGGACTGGACTCTCTTTATCTAGACTTGCAAAACAGTAACTTCCACCTCTGTTAAAAATACATAAATTTGATCCACAGAATCAGAATCATTTCACACACAAGAAATTAGACATAAATTAACATCGTTGTCATCTTTTATCCGTTGAACATTAGCTTTGTTGACTATCCTTTTGCTAGTCTCTGTAATAATCAAGTCATAACTCCGATAAAACTCATCTCTCCTCTCCTGTTGTTAACATGCTCCGCGGCTAATTCGGGCGCTTGTACAGCCGATCGATGGCGCTGTAGTGTGCGTCCCACGGGTGCCTTCCACATCACACAAGCCCCTCTGGCACAAATATGATCACACACTTTATTCTCCGACTCAAACTAGCTCGCATTACTGATATCCGCGCCGGAGTACACGGACAGTCACACATGAGGACTGGGTGATTGTTGCGTTTTTGTGTCCGGAGGTGTAACATGTCTTTGTAGTAAAGCGCAAACATGATTTTAAACGATATTTGGTTTTATATCAAGAGCTAAGACATGATGCCAAGACTTATATGTAAATCCATGTTCAGGTTTACAAATCTAAAAAGTGATTCTACTACATCATATTATGTGGAAGAATCTACGGGAGCCAACAGGGACATTTTTAAGCGCTGCTCCATGTCCAAAATCAACAAAGGAGCTCGCACAAGCCAGTTTCAAAGCCAAGTAGGTCAGTCACAAAGCAAACCTTGGTTGTTTTTTGGTTGTCAGTGCACAACTCGAGGCAACTTTTAATGGACTGAATCCTCTCCCTGAACTACCTCACAAAATCCTGAAAAGTACTACAGTGCTTTTATAACTCTTTCTTAAGTGTCTTTTAGTACTGTGTTTGCACTAAGATAGTCAGTAATATTTAAAGATTAAACTTTTTGACCATAAAAGTGTGTTCTTGTCATTTAGAATTTTTTCCTGCACTAAAAAAATATTTGCATTGTTACCACTACATTGAGCATGGTCATAAATTAGTTGGTCTGGAGTAGGACTTCTTCTTCATGTAAAAGCAGCTATATATTTTTTCACATTATGCATTAAAATGTGTTTATTCACATGACTTTAAAGTTTTATTTCTTCTAGATTTAGGTATTGACTTCACCTCCAGAATTTTAAACCATGTACCTATTAAGCTAAAATTCAATATTCTCTTGGCGTGTTAAATGTTTCTTTACATTTGTGTGTTGTTGTTTTTAAATCATTTGTGGTATGTAAATTGGGCCAGTTCAAACAACTTTCTCATTAACATGTTTAGGCTTTAAAGCGATGAGAACATAATCTGAAAGTCATTTAATTATGGGTGCTTTTCACACCAGCATGCTTTGGTTTGCTTCAAACGAACTGGAGTTCTGAACACCTGCACATTTGGTTCATTTGGGCTGGTATGAAAGTGAACTACTTTAATTTGGTGTGCATTAAACGAACTGCACCAAGACCCACATTTGGAGGTGGTCTTGGCTCACTTTCAAACTGACGATTTACATGGATTTGTTCTAATGCAATATTCCAATGGTCTGTACAGTCTTACCTTGATAAATTGAACAGCCCATAATCTCTTCAAGTAAACATTTTCCTTCTCCAAAACAGTGTCAGCTGCTTCAAATGATCCAGTGTGAAATGCACGTTTGTTTAATCTGAGTCCGAAAACCAAACATTGCAAAAATGAAGAAACTCAACTTTTTATGAAGTGAAAAAAATCTGGAAGACTTTTCCTTTGTCCATTTTAAAAACACTATTGCTACTCTAATTTTCTGCCCTTTCTCCAGTAGAGAACAGTAGAGAACATGAACCTCTCCAAACGAAACTGAAACAACCCCATTTAGTGGACTAACAGGAGTGAAGGCAAGTTATTTTCTTGAGGCAGTAACCAAGTAAAAGTAATTCATAATCTGAAACAAATTACTTCCCCCAACACTGAACTGTTTAGATGTTTGTTTGTTTTTTTTTTGTTTTTCATACTCCACAGACCTTCACCAGAATCATTTGAATATAGTTTTAGCCTTGGATTTGAAAAGTAGACACATGCAAGTCAATTTTTGGTTTACAACAGGTCGATATTTCTGTTGAACGAACCTTACCACTACTAGGCTCTAAAACCGTCTGTATAGAAGACGTGTTTCTGCACTGGAGAGTCGAATTACAGAGACAGAAAATCAAAAACGCAATATAATTGAAATAACTAAAAATGTGTCCGTCCTCTCAGATTTAAGCTGTGAGCAAACATTCGTGTGATTCATAATGCAGGCCGATACTGTAACACTTAATATTTGCTTCTTATTCACAAGAGAGTTTGAGCTGGACTGTCCAACAAAATGGCGTTGTTGGCAGGATCCAGATTTGGCAGGAGAAGAGAGCTGGGAAATAATAAGATTTTGTGCACTACGCCAACACTTTAAATGTACAAGGCTGAAGATTGGATTTCCTACTTTTGTCTCAGCATATATAAGCTTTGAGGGAAGATCGTTTACTGTGGTAAATTAGCTTAGCCACAGGCAGATAATGTAGTTTGAATGAAAAATACGAAAATCTAAAGTGGAAAAATCTAAGCTAGTGGTTTTGTAGCTATTTGTGCAGTGCTATTATTGAAAATGAAAGACTTTCTCAGTCTTGGCTGGGTTTAAACTTTCTTACTGAGGCCAAACCTAAAAAAAATGTCTTTCAAGATTTTGCAAACGACAAACCTAGTCCCCATCACCCGAAAGTAAAAAAAAACTGCTGAACTGACGACATCCCTTTTTGCAAACTAAGTGACCGGTAAATCTCCTGCTTGCTTGCTGCTTTGCTTACATAACCCAACATTCTGTCATTTCACGTCGGTTCTGAATGATATCAGGGTGCACAGGAGTGTTTGGAAATGGGACAGCTCCAGAGTTCTGCGTCACCGGGAGCTTCGGCGAGGGTTTCCATGTTCTCTCTCTCTTTCTTTCTCTCCACACGAAAGACAGCTGACAACCGCTCTGCTCTGGTTTTGCAGGGGAAATGTAACGCCTGCGCAAACAAATGGGAATGAGAGACTGATTATTAACTGCATTTGTGTCAAGGATGCTGCGGTAATTAGTCGTGATTGGAGGAATTGCTTTGTGTCTTTTATGTCTGTGCTGCTTTGGGACAAATGCAGTGATTAAAGGCGTCTTGAAAACAATAAACAAACAGTTTATGTTTTTTGTTTGTTGGTTTTTACATATGATACATGATTTGCTCACTTACTCAATTCACCACAATGAGCTAGAAGTGCTTTTCATAACTTCCTAAAGTTAGTTTTGCTGTTATGCTAGAGGTAATAGCCACATAGAATGCTTGCAATGTACTTTAGCTTTAAAATGCATTTCATGGCTTTCTGAAACTAGTTTTGCTGTTCTGTTAAAGTTGATATCAACATTAACATGCTAGCAACTCACTCATCTAACTCACTGTTATGAGCTTCAAAGTGATTTCATTACTTTCTAAAGCTAGTTTTTCTTTTATGCTAAAGATAATAGCAACATTAGCATGCTAGCAAAGTACTTTCTGGTTTGCCCACTTGCTAGTTCAGCACATTGAGTTTAGAAGTGTTTTTGCAACTTTCTGAAGCCAGTTCTGCCATTATGCTAAAAGTAATAGCTACATTAGAATGCTAGCTATGTAGTTCCTGGTTAGCTCACTATATTCTAACTTAAGCCATTTTATGGATTTTTAAAACTAGTTTTGCTGTTATGCTAAAGTAATAGCAACTGCAGCATGCTAGCAAAGTACTTTCTAGTAGCTCACCTAACAATTCAGCACAATACTTAAAAACTTTTTACAACTTGAACCAGCCATGCTAAAGATAATACTAACTAATGAGTTACTAACACATTAGCATGCTAACATTCTTGTGGGGAATTGTGTGTAATGCTAACTAAATTCAAACGTAAAGATGCTTTACTTCTAATCTAAAAAAAAAAAACAAAAACAAACAATTTTTTAAAAAGAAAACTTGTGGCAGCCATTTGATTAAATTATCAGTTTTGGCTAGTCTGAAAAATAAATTAAAGTGCCCAAAACATAAACAAATAACACTTAAAATCTACTGTGAGAATAATTTGTGTACATTGTGTCTAAATCTACAAAATCTAGACATTTGTGTCACTTTCCATCGAAGAATAAAGACAACTGAGGACTGTGTTTGGCCATACTTATTATAGCTGCCATTTAATCAGTTTGTAGAGAAGATATAACTTAAAAACTTCATCTAACTGTCTCCACGGAGAAAGAAATTGTGTATCACCAAAAATGTGGATAAATCCAGGCAAGCCAAAAATCAAAGCCAAGGCCGACCATTATCTACAAACTCTTTAAACTCTTCTCATTATATATATGTATCGTAATTTTTCCTTCCAAAATCTTCCAGTTCCGCCCAAAGCAAAACACACCAACACCATTTATATAAAAAACATACAGATTTCACGGCTTTTAACTGTCTCTATTTCGTCTCTAAACCCCACCGTTTCATCCGTCTAACAAGCGTCCCCAATCCTCTCCCCTGTTTAGCGCGCCCGCCTCAGCTAACGCACGAGGACGCGTTAGCCAAAGCGCCGTACCCTTACCCAATCCGTATTAATTGTGCCCAAATGAGCCTCCACCTCGCTCCAGCGCTCTGATGATGTCCGGAGGTAGATTCTATTGTTTCTCAGACCAGCGCTAATCGGCCCTCGTCAGTTACAAGGCCGACGACGCGCGCTTACACCACGACACGCGCGCATACATGGCTTAATGATGGCCCGGGGGCGCCGCGCACGTCCCAAAAGAGATGTACGTCAATAATATGTGGGGTTATTTTCAACTCAAAGGGATTGTTTTGTGTTGGGTTTGCACAAAGGGAAGTACTTAGCGAGAACTAGGCTAATGTAAAGACATGTTTAGATTGGGTTTGTGTAGTACAATTCAATGTAAAGAGCAGAAGACATGTTTAAAAATTTGATTGGTCAATTTATTTATGTTTTAAAGAGCCTCTTTATACACATTTTTGATCCTTATAATATTGTTTCCGCTTAAACAAGTATTACAGAAAGCACTTTTCTGTAAATTTAACCATACAGTATCTATTTTCAGGTTTGTGCTTGTCCAATTTTGAAGCTAAAGCTATTAATGACAAATCTGGTTACCCTGACGACATCCCTTTTTGAAACTAAGGGTGCATTTACAATACACTTTTGATTCGGATCGAGATTTTTTGCCTGGATAGTTCGATTCATTGGGTAATTGTGAACCCTTAAAGAACTCTGATCAAAATTTGAAATCTTTGTTTGTTTTGTGAACCTAACGGACCAAGAGCGAAGCAAAACCAGGAAGTGAACAGTGACGTGATCCACGCTGAGCCACACGTGAGGCTCAGAATCACAACAAACAGCATGTGTGAGATCGATATTGAGACAAATAATACGCAAAAACGCATGAAAGTAACAGAGAAGGACGGGGGATGATTCAGGTATAATTATTATATCACACGACCGTATATCACCATTTTCTCACGTTATTTCCAAAAATAACAACCTAGATGGAAGCAAATACAGAAAGTAACACTACAACTCACATTACTACGGACAAAATGGTCTATATTCATCTTTAGTTATACAGTTAAGTGAGCAGATGACAAATCTTTCAGAGTCAGATTTTTTCCAATTGATGAACTTTTTGTTACGTTTTACTCTAGGCATTTGCAATGAGTCTTCGCTCCCACACTTGGTCTGTCACTCACACTGGTCCCGTAATGTGTGAAAAGTTGTGGGATAGATCCATGAAAACAAAGGTATAAAGTCCAGCAGATTGTTTGTTTTGGATGCAGCCATACCGTTGATGTAGCAGAGAAGTTGAGTGTCTCTTGCTGGTTGTGTAACATATTTCTGTTCAACAGTGCCTCCATAGGCGAAAGGCAGATGTCTCTCTACTGCACTGGTTTGATTGGTAAAAAGTGTATCGTGAACACGAACCGGGCCAGTTTAGAGAAAGATGTTGCAACTTCAGTTCCCAATAGAGCAGAGTCCGGTTCGGGTTGTGTCGTGAATGCAGCCAAGTGACCGGTAAATCTTCTGCTTGCTTGCTTGCTGCTTTGCTTTTTGCTTATACATAACCCAACATTCTGTCATTTTACGTCAGTTCTGGCCGGTGTGCTGAGGAGCAAGGCTTATTCAGTTGGCAACTTCACTCAACCCAACAAAAACCTTTTGTTGAGAACTAATGAGTTAGACAATGAAAAACCAAAAACATTTGGTAACACTTTAAAGTACCTCCCGCTAGGTAACTACTTACTGGTAACTACAGTGGTACTTGTAGTGGTACTTAGAGCACAAGTACTGGTAACTAAAGTGACAGTTACCAGTATATTTAGTATTAACAGCAGTGATAGTTACTAGTACTTAATTGATTTTTACTAAAATAGCGCCACTAGTTAATAGTAACTTCTGGTATTAGTACCAGTGGTACTTACTGGTAACTACAGTGGTACCTACTGTAGTGGTACTTAGAGTCACAAGAACTGGTAACTAAGTGACAGTTACAGGCAAATTAAGTATTAATTATATGAAAGTTACTGGTAATTACTGGTACTTTTGTGGTACTCTTGGAGTGATAATTAGTGATTATGGTGGCATCATTTGTACTAATTAGTGGTACTTATACGGGTACCTCTAGTGATACTTAATTGTGTACTTGGTGGTTCTATTTGTGATGCTACACAAACAAGGTAAAGACTGTTATGAAACAAGTTATTACTGCAAATATTGTGTATAATACAGATTATGATAAAAAAAATCAAACACTGGGCAATCTAATACAAAGAGACACCTCTTTATTATCATAAATCTGTATTATACACAATATTTAAGTTTAATATTTGTTTTTTGTCTATAATCGTAACTAATTGCTAATTCGTGGTATTTTGTCTGGCAATACGTGCAAAATTAAAATTTGATATCGTGACATTCTTAGTAGTACACTAAACAAGGAGCCAAACAGTACAACTGAATAGAATTATCCGCAACATTCTCTGAGTTTATTCAGGTCGTTTGCTGCACTTTTCCCTCCTAAGCATCTGTGTTCCTTCAGCTGTATTACCAGTGCCAGACTCCACACTTGTGATGAGTCTTCTGGCTGTTTATTGCCCTGCGTAAAAGAGGTTAGCAGCTTAGAGTTTCCCGGCCTGTGCTTTTGCTAATATTCCGTCGTATTTCAGAGAGTAAATATGCGGCGGAGGCTGTTCGGGACCTGTCGACTCGCCACATTTATGACTCTGCTGTAAAAAACTCAACAAGCCAATAGACGCCAGAGATGATTAGAGTAACCGGGGGCGACCAGGTGGCGACTTTTCACATGGTTTATATTGTGAGAAAACAGACTTTGACGTTATAGGGTTTCGTAGGAGTCTATAAATGAAGAAAAAAAAGGTAGATTATAGAAAGAGAAAAAAAATGGAAAAACAAAAACATAGCTGTACATGTAGTTACCAAACCTTTATTGTTTTCTATGCATTGTCAATTATTACTAATACATTTTTTGTTATTATTATTTAATAATAACAAAATTAATACATATTAAAATGTATGGCCCACATCATCCAAAAATAATTAAAGCTTCACTACAAGAAACAATTCAAAATCCAGATGTATTCACCTTTTACCTTTTTTTAGGTATGAAAGAATTTTAAAAACGGATGGGCCAACAAGGATTTTTCAAGCTGACATAGATAAACTGATTTGCATGGTTTGGCTTTAAAAATATAAAACAAGGCCACAAACAAAGTTGGCCAAATGTATTTATCTTTTTTGAAAATCCATTGGTTATTTAGGACTATTTCCAATAACCATTCTGCATTAACCGATCAGTCTTGGTTCTAAGTGCTGTGTTTACGTGATCAGCTGGAGGCCGGCTTTCTCTTCAAACACATTACAGACTAAACATCTTGGACTAAAACATAGTTGAGTAAGTTTAGAGCAGATGTTTGATCTTTAAACTGAAGAAAAGACGATTCTACTGCACCAGGACTCTGAGGAGAACGGCACATGCAGCGAGTCTAGAAACGTCCTCCTCTGAGAGATCCAAAAGTGTCCAAAAGTCAAACTACTGTATTTCTTCATGTTTGGAGGGTTAAATATAATCTACGCTCCATGAAAAAGAATCTGCAGTACAAAAGTGCTGCTGCCTTCTCGTCTGTAACACAGCTTTTGTTTGTTTATAGATGAAAAAGAAACTTGTACTCATTGTTTTAATCGTGTAAACCCTGTATTTTTATTCTGAAGACACCAAAAATTAGAACAGACAAAACACTGATGTAAAGTTTGTTTTAGAAAAAAGACGTTACCTCAAAAAGTTTATCGCCAAACGTTGAATTCTAATGAAAGAAAGGTTTCAAATGCCTATAATAAGCAAACACATTAATGTAGTTTTTTTACATTTGTAGATTTCTTTTGATGTACTTCATGACATGATTCCGTTTTTTTGTGGAGCTGTGAATATTGTTTGAAATTAGCAAAAAGTGAGAAAAGGGCTGGCACTGAAAGAGTTAAAATCTTTTTTTGCAACATAAACTATTAAATTATTAAGTCAGAATGTAGATCTTATTGTTATGTAGGTCAATTTCACTCAAAATGTGTGTAAAATGGGATGACATTTTCAAAACAATTTTCAGTAAAATCTTAAACAATGATCTTAACTTGGTATTATGAAAATAGTAGTTCAATTGACAAGAAAAGAAGTTTTAGTTAGTATTAGTTTCATGCAAGTATTTACATCAACATCCATAAAACCAGATCACAAAACGAATCCGAGGCTTGAAATCACAGAGCGGGCTAAACAAACGCCTGTCCTGAGCGTGAAAGCAGGGGTGGCCTGTGCTAAAGGCTAAAGGCTAAAGCTAGCAGATTGGCGCTGCGTGGGAGAAGCTAGCGCAGGTGCTAAGCGGAGAGTGTGATGAGCGCTCAGCTGGGGAGGGGCACAGCTAGCGGGCTAACTGCGCCTGGCTAATTGCTTTAATGGAGAGACTGACCCACATCTGGAGCAGCTGGCACAGAGTTAGCCCGAGTGCGAGGGCAAAAGAGGAGGGTGTTAGCGATGTGCGGCTAGTTAGCGAGCGAAAGAAACATGGTAAATATGTGGAAGCAGTTGGATTTTAAGATGCTGCAATTTTTTTAGGAACAACGGGAAAGACAATTTGATAGTCGATTAGTTGGACGATTATTCTTAATGACGCTTAAGAACGCTCTGGAGATGTAGATTTTAAAGTTGTCAATAATATAAAAATTCAGATACTAAAACTGGTATTGAATCTTGAAAAAACATTTGAAAAAGTATCGATACCTAAACATTAAAAGGACACAATTTGATATTTTCTGAAGATTTAGAATAACTTTGAGCTTTATCAAAACTGTTTCGTAATGACTGTTCTGGTACTTTGTGCTGAAAATGTGTAATGTTGAACAATCAGACAAAAAAGAAAAAAAAAAGTATTGTCATAATATCAAATGTATGTTTAAGTTTTAAATTTGATCATAAAAAATAAAAACAGCAGGGTCAGGCAAACTAGTTTTTACATCAAAAACACAACATTTACACTGTTCAATCTCCTCTGTGTTTGGACCCTTTATTAAGACCAGTTAACAATTATTCGATTACTAAATGATTTGACGATTATTTAAATAATCGATTAGTTGCGATTAATCGATTAACTTGTTGCAGCTCTGGAGATGTTTATGTCATTTTTCTGCTGTTTTCACTAGTGACAAGTAAAAGAGGACGATTAGTGTCATAAGTAGGGGTTGCACGACTACTGAATTTTAGTAGTCGACTAGTCGAGAGCGTTAGTCGCGTCGACTTCAACTAGTCGATGACATCATTAACAAAAATAAAGATCCAAAGGCACGATGATTTTGCCTGGGAGATTGTTAGAAACAGCTTTTTTATACTGACCATATTATCAGAAAACATTAGACGTACTTAATGCCCTGTAATAAAGCTGAACGTAGGCTCTTTGATTTTACATAAAAGAAAAAAAAAAGCAAATAAGCCTATTTGTGCGTGTGCGAGCCGAGCTGTGGGACGATTGGTCAGTGCGTTTTGAACAGTAAGGAAATACAAATTCACCTGAAGCCCTGGTTCCACACATATCACTCATCACTCTTTTCCTCTCGTCTCTTTCTCTCACAAACCGCACTGTAAAACTTTCTATAAGACCAAAGACCAGTGTGGATCCACAGACTCGGATCCAGGGGATGATGTGCGCTTGGAGACGGCTGGTCAAGGCGCGTTGGAGCGAACGGTCCGAGCGTTTTGAGCCAGGGTACGCAGCGTGCTCCAGGTGAATATGCGCTTGGCTAGACGGGAGCGAACAGTCCGAGCGCTTTGAGCCGGGGTATGCAACGCGCTCGGCTAGACAAAGCGTTTTGGGACGGACAGTTCGTGCGTTATTGGGAGCGGAGCCGGGGTCGTGCTCAGTAGTGGAGGCACAGCCTGTCCGTTCGCTATGCAAGGCAGGGGTAGTCTACAGTGCGCTCCAGTGTGCCGAAGCGAAGGGACAAAGCATCCCGAGGCGGAAGAACAGCGAGGGGGAGACGTAGAACGGGCCGGGGAAAAAATCAGACGAGTTGCTGACATTTATGTGTTAGAAATACAAGTTAAAAGAGCTTTTTCTTAAGCCAACCTCTGATTTAATTATTCTTCGACTACCTCTCAAAGTAGTCGCGGGGGACCTTTATAGTCGACTAGTCGGTGCAAGCCCTAGTCATAAGAGTCTTAAATCATGCACTAGATCAGAAATTCCTATTTGAAGTTCGCTAGCAGTTTACATTTTTATACACAAATTTGATCTGTAATCAAACACTAAAAGGTGCTAAATGTGGTAGGTAGGTTTGAACCAGCTGACACTTTCCACATCTTACATAACTTGCGTATTTTGCGGGCTAATGCTAACGGCTATTGGAAAACAAACAGGAGAACACTCCGGAGTTCTTCAAAACATCCTGGACTAGCTCAGACGCTAAGTGTTCGATAGCATCAGAGTCCAACTGCGTGACTAATAATTATGCAGTAATGAACAGTTAAACGCGTGTGTTGTTTTGTTTGTTTGTTTTGTTTGTTTGTTTGTTTTGTGCATGCTTTTATGCTGTGGGGGGAAAAAAAAATCTGTTTTACAATAAACCAATTGTTGATCTATGTATTTCATAGACTGTCACTAAACATATGAAAAAAACACAGTATCCTATCTCTTTTAATGCAGTATGACGTTTTAAACTTACACAGTATATATAATCCAATAACTTCTAATATAACTGAATTCCTCCCATTCTTTCACACTTTGTACTTCACCGGATTGTGTTTGTGAATGAAAGAGTGACCCAGTTGGGGAGAAACAGACGAGTAAAGAGAGAGAGAGAGATGTGTGCGCGCGCCCAACAGGATTAAAGTGTGACAAGCGAGCGCGCTGTTTACATTGGGACCGGGCCCGGGCGCACACATTTACATAGATGATAATTACGATGGAATAAAACAGTGCCTTGTAAGCCGCGCATTAACATTTTTGGCCGCTCCCGAGTAAAAACTGGCCGGATATTGGGCGAGCTTTAAGTTATGCGGACTATAAAGAGATTAATGGATTTGGAGCGCGCGCATTTATTTGAATAGGAAAGAATAATGGGATGTATAGAAGTCGCAAAGTGGACTGTTTGGGTTGGGCTAGCTGTGTTTTGTTGGTAGTTCTCTGTGCGGTCAGTAGATGGCGTGCTAGCGTTAAATCTTGATGAGGGAAGGTCTGATCAATAGGAAGTTGTGTATGCTTTTTTATTATGTTATTTAGGAGACATACTATATAGAAAATGTACTTTTGTTTATCCCTGTTAATCTCAAACAGCTGAATCTTCCTATTCTTTCCCTTCTGAGTCTCAGAAAACTCAATATTCCTGATCTGTGATGTGACAGGTAGTTCGCATAGATCTTCTGCTCTGTTTTGAAGTCGTCAAGATGTTGTGAACATTGGAACTACACAGTCTCCACTCACAGAGGCTCTAGTGCAGGGGTCTCCAACTTAAATGGAGCTGGGACCTAAATAATCAAAGTTTGAGTTGGTCGAGGGCCACATTTTAAAATACAGACTCACTATATTTATTCTATATAAAGGAGCCTCCAAAAGTTTAATGTAGCAGATATTCTAATATGTCCTCATCCATTGTTTTACATTTTACATCAAACACACACAAGTGATAAAGTAAATAAAAGTGGGTAAACAGGGTTCAACCGTTTTATCCTGAAAAATATTGGACACATTTTTATTAATTTACTGGTGCAGTTTTATAGGCACATCTTAACAATATCGTTGGGTAGTAACTTCCCAATTCAAAGTGCTCCAACCCTGAGCTCATTTAAAAGTAAATTATTTTTTAAATAGATCTTTTTTTTTTGATACTTTGTTGGGAAGCACATTGTGTTGCAGTTTCTGTATGAAATGTGCTATACAAATAAATCTTCTTCTTCTAACAGCCAAAATCACAAAACAGTGAGACACATGATCATGTAGTAACTGTTTCTAATGCATAGCTTCTTAGGAACATGCTTAAAAACACAAGATCGCACGATCTATTTAGGCCATTGGAACATTATTTTGATGTTTAATAATAGTTTACATAACTACTAGAATGCTGGCGTTGAAAATGTTCAAAAAATGCAGCTAGAATTGATCAGTTTTGTCTTACTGTTTATGGTTCAAATGTTCATTAAAAAAAAGAAACAGTGTCTTTGTTTTAAATGTAATTTATTATGGTTTATTTTGTGTCCTAAGGAACATATAGACAAACTAACAAAATAGAAGAAGATCGACAGTCAAGGCTGCAAAATCGAAAACTGAATTGAATCTTGACTAAATATGCAAATAATGTGGAGACCCCAAGACACTGGTACAAAAAGTTAAAATTTGTATACTGTTTGTCTACATTTTTAAGACAGATACAAGCCTTTTAAATCTAATCTTGTGTGCTTCACAGACAAACAAACTAATAAAAACAAACATGGCCGCTTACGACGAAAAAAATAAATGAAGACAAATATATGGGGAAAACCATAAACCAGATTTCAGCAGATTCAGAAACTGTATTTTACGACAAGATAACCAACAGACAAAAATACTCATTGTAGCAAACCAGTCTTCGTTTCTCTTACCTCCTTCTATCATGACGTCACAACTACTTCATCAAGGGTTCTAATTTGTTTTCTTGGGGTTGATGATTCTCACATTAGGAGACAAGGACCTCACACAGTCTGGGATCCTCTTTTCTAGTGTTTTTTGTCTGTTTTCACGCGGTGTTCGGGGGGTTTGAATGGATCTTGATGAAGACGTATGTCAGTTGGTGTCGGAGTGGCCCCGTCAGAGAGAACAGCTGGATGCGTTCATTAGCTCCAAATGTTTATTAGAATGAATAATTATGCTCTGTAATTACGAATCTGCGCCGTCTGCTCGTAGGTTAATATTGGTTTTGAACAGATGAATGTTTACTTGAGTGGATTGAAACATAAAACCAGAAAGAAGAACAAAACATGACAGGAATGCATTCAAGTATTATCACAATATGTGGTTCATTATGGACGTCGAGGTTGTATGTTCAGAGTGTTGACTGTGTTGTGTTATGTTCGATCAGACGGCCTCCGGTCCAGGTCTAGATCCGGAACACTCGGGTGCGGAGGCCACTCACACTGAGATGAACCCGATCTCACAAGAAAGTGTACATATACCACGAGATTACGCGACATGTAAGTTATGTATTATTATTATGGTACGCGTTGCAGTCCCAGGTAATTTCAGTGGTGGTTGTTAAGACATCTTCTTTTTTGTGAATAATAACGAAATAGTAATCCTAATCTTAACCTACCCCCAAGCCCCAGACCTAAACTTACCCATTTTAGTAACTTGAAGCCTAAACTTACCCGTTTCACCTAAAGAAAACTTCCCCACGTGACTGCAACCAAAACGCTTTTTCAAATAGTGCTAAATGTACGGCATAACAGAAGAACGCAAAAAAAGGTCTGAAATTGTGCTCCAAATGTAATGGTAAATGTACGCCCTCTAGTGATACTGAGACAGGAGCATTGCGATATCACGAGGGTTCACACTCAACTTGGGAATTCACTGAGCACGTGTAGGAAATACTGATAAGCACTTGCATTAAGTTTTGGGCTTATTTGACGTCTGTACTTTTTCTGTTGGATTTTTTGCTACATTGTGGATAAATATGGGACAATTAATTACATTTATGTGTATATACTCTAGTAATGTAAAAGTCTGGATGCACTTCACTGACGCCGCTTGGTTTTCTGTTTGTCGTATCTTGTTTTGAAATCTTCACCAAAAAAGCGCTCTGGAAAATAGGACATACCAGAGGATATACCAGAGGAGATATCAGAGGACATCGAGTGTCTTGCCATACTGGGCGGATTGTCTTAGAAGTGCCATTTGTTTCTTTTCAACAGGTAGCCAGGCTGGTGCCACCTAGCGCCTCCACTCATTTTCATTTCACTCAAGATCAATTTTTTTTTGGAAATTTGTCTTGGACATACAGGCTGCCACACACAAAAAAGACAATAAAGACAATAAAGAGCAAACACAGACAGTCAACTAACACATTCACAGAAACATTCCCATCACCATCAGCGCTCTGCTCTGTGGCCTGAATTAAGGAGGTTCACTGATATTGGGAGGAATGAGTTTTTATACCTGTTCAGGATCTTTTTTGTTTCTTGTTAGGACTCTATAGCAGCGTCCAGATGGGAGCAGCTCATATTGGGAGAAAAGACATGAGAGGGGTCAGAGATAATTTTTCTGGCCTGAGTTACTAGATCAGGTCTCACAGGGCTGCAGACGGTTTCAAAAAGCAGGAAGAACTTTCGTCCAATCAGCGAGCAGGAGTGAAGTGGTGTGTTGGCCAGAACCAATCTGAGTTGAGATATCTAACCTTCTCCTTGTGTCAAATTTTAACTTATAGGATATGGTATTATACCTTTTAATTTGCAAGTTTACCACAAAGTAATGAAAACAATCACTGACACATGTTTATGTTCCACTTCCTGGACGACAAAACAACCAAAAAAAAAAGTCTTCTCCTGTTAAGCGAGCAAACTCCAATGATGCGATGTCAGACTGTTTCCACAAAACCGGCTTATGCATCAAGCTAGGTCTCCGATGATCGGACCTGCCCTGTTGAGCGACTAGTCAGTGCACTCACTCATATGATCTTTTGGTCCCGAAGAACACTACTTTCAGCAGATAACCGGCCACGTGATTCTCACACTTGAATGAAAAAAACGGTGGCAAAAGTCCAATAAAAATTCACTTTTGTAATAAATACTGATCAACCCTTGTGTTTGCACTGAACTCAAGAAAAAAAATGCTTTCTAGCCTGTGGAGGGTTTTTTCCCGCTGCAGAAAAGATGGATCGACCACTGGGGTTGATTTACAACAGCTGCAAGCTACCAATATTGTAGATATTACAATGATATTTTGATGACGTATGAAGAAAATAATTGCCCTTCAAAAATGGTAATTTGCCAACTTCGTCCATAAAATTTGCAACTTGATTTCGATCGACTGCCCTGCTGGTCACACCCATTTTTAGTCACCTAATAGATGACAGAGCTTGATTTTAATCAAAAAATAAAATATTTCGACTGCTGCTCTACTGCTCAGCTTACCAGCTCTGTTTGAAATAACTTGTGCCAAAGCTTAGGTCTTTAGAATCGCACTAATCCAAGTCATTTCTTCATCATTTTCATCCCAATGACTTTCCCCAACTCTTATCTACATGCGGGACAAAAGAAGAAGCTGACATCATGCTTTTAGAGTGCGACCCTGGGGCAAACCGAACCCTCCCGTCCTATACCTCTCCCTCTCTCTCTCTCCACACTGTGTCTACTCGTGCCCGCTGAATAATTCACCCAGGCCTGATGGAGCCGAGCTGCCGCCGCCGCCGCTGCTGTCTGTTGTGAGCGAAAAAAACGCCAGCACGCATGGATGACTCCGTGTGAGAGAGACAGAAAGAAAGAGAGACAGAGAGAGAGAGAGTGGGAGGGTGGATAAGTAAATGTAACTTTTCTTTTCTTTGCCGATGAGAGTGCTCGCTTGTAGAATGGCGTTGGAATAGTTGAAGTCAGGAGGACTGGGAGAGCGTTTTATTCCGAGCTGTGTCACTCTCAGGGCCGGTCCGTGGTATCAACAACTGTTCAGGGTCAGCGAATGGCACATGTCGTCATTTTGGGTTCTCCGTCAGTTTGGATTCTTCGGACTATACCTTTTTTTCATGCTGCAAAAGAAATGTTCTGGTCTGTTTTCGTACTGTGATGTCATCAGTTTTGAGCTGTGCATATACTTCTACTGACATCTTTAATAGACGTTCATATTTTTCTTCACACCATCACAAAAAAATGGGTATATTCGAAACAAATGAAGTTCATGCAAAGTGTGAGTTTGTTTATGAATTCTGGAGGCTAACCCACAGATTAAAGGACAACACAGTCTTTGAAGGAAATGTAGATATACAACGAAATCTCAAAACGTAGGATGAGCACATTTTCTTTCTTTTTTTTTATGTAAATATGATATGAACAGCCAAAACGTTAAAAAAACGAAAATTTTGGTTGAAGCCACGTAGAGACATTTCTTTGGATTAACGGGCAAGGGAAAACAAGGTTTTTTTTAAGGTACACATTCAAAATATTAGACTTGTGGATGAACTAATTCAATTACTCTGCAATATTATGCTGAGCAATAAACATATGATTATCCTTTTGGGACCTGGAAGGTGTTGAAGAGCTTATGATAGTTTATGACCTACAGATCCTTAGCTATAAATATGAAATCTTTTAAAGCCAATCTGACAGGTTTACATGGTCCAGACATTCCAAACATTTAGGACTATTCTGAAATGGATCTATGTGTCCCAAATCCCAAGAAATTGTCCTAAAAATCATTTATTAAAGATTAATAAATAGTACAGAAGGTCACTATGCATAGTCTCAGAATAAAAACGTAGTAGATATACAACAAAACATCAAACATGTATGATGAGAACGTCTTATTTTTTATTTATTTATTTATTTTTTTACATCAATATGTTACGAGAATTTACCCCTTAAACCCAGCGGGTACATCGCTGGACTCTCTGGACAGAAAGATTAAAGTCAGACACTTTGTTCGGACAAATATCCTCTGTTTTGTGTGATTTCTATTTCTGATTCATTCAATGTTTTTGTTGTAGTTCAACCAATATCAGGCAAATTGTCAAAAAACAAGACTAAGACTTTGTGAAGAAGAAAAAAAAAACATTTCCAAACTCTTGAGGCTCTTATTTGCATAAGTGCTGTGAATGAGGTTCACGTTTTTGCGATAGTTCCTTTGGTAAATATTTTTCATAGTTTCACAGCAGCAGGTTAAATTTTGCTGTTTAAAAAGAATAAAAATGTTGCTGAGCTAACATGTGACATTAAATATGGGCGTGGCCACTGATTGGTTGGCAGAACCATAACTAGTTCCCATTGTTTTTTTCTGTCAGGACCTAACTGCTGAATTTCAAAGCTTTCTTCTTGGTGTAGATTTTTTATGAACACCAAAGAAGCTCTTTGGCTTGCTCTTGTCAAACCTGTGAGCACACCGAATCACACAGCAAGATACAATCATTGTCTTTTTTTGTGCTTGCTCAGCGTGTCATCAATTACGTTTTAAATGTTTTGCCAACCAAAGCGTCACGTGATGAACATGTGATGACACGGCGAACATTTCTGCTAGCTGAGATCTAAAACAGTATCCTGTTGTCATCAATCCCATTCTATCTACAGCAAAATAAAGGAGCCCGATCTCACATGAAAGCGTACATTTACCACGACATTACGCAACATGTAAATTACGTATGATTAGCACGAGTTCACGGCTGTTTTGCGTAATTATGCTACACGTGGTGATTGTTAAGACGAGTTCTTATTTATGACTTATAACAAATTCCTGATTCTAATCTTAACCTGCCCCAAACCCCAGACCTAAACTTACCCATTTTAGTAACTTGAAGCCTAAACTTAACCGTTTCACCTGAAGAAAACGTCCCTACTGGCTTCAACCAAACGCTGTGAAATCTCGTGTCATTTTTAGGCTTTTTCATATCGTGCTAAATGCACGACGTAATATAAGTACTCAAAACAGCTGTGAACTCATGCTCAAAAATATGCTGTTTTTGTGTCGTGGTAAATGTACACCCTCTAGTGATACCAGGTTGAATACAGAAATTACAGAAAAATTGTGACTATGTGTCAGAAAAAACAAGAATTTAACTAACTAAAGTTATTAAGTTTTATTATTTGTCAAATTATAGCTACTTTATAAATAATTTTAAGTGTCACTAAAATGTCAACCTGGGCAAAAACAAGTCTTCAATATTAATCATGTTCACTGTGTTTTACTGAAGAGTAATTAACGTGTCAGATACGCTTTAATACAGATGTTTGGCAGCTTATTTTTTAATGCAAAACGTGAGCGGATTTTGTCACCTGATGTTTACGAATATGAAATACTCTTGGCCTTATGTCATTATTTAATCCAAAATGTCAAATACAACCTTATTCTAACAGACACCATGAACAGATTTGGATGTGGCTGAGTGAAGCAGACAAAGTGACTGTGATCTCACTCCTCCTCTGAGCGTGTGTGTGTGTGGACAGAGGTTTGATGGAGCGCTAATGATGTCCCCGTGGCTAAGCTAGCGTGCGGCGTGCTAACAGCAGACTAAACCCTGCCCCCGCTGCTCGCTACGCTACTGTGAGCTAATAAAGTGTTGTGTCACCATGGTGTTAAACGCACAACCTGCCCTCCAGCCTTTCAAACACGAGGGCTAGCGTTAGCGTTAGCTGCCTAGTCATGCTAACGTTGCAAGAGTTCAGTTGCAAAAACAATCTCTCCGTAGAACTTCACATTTTGTCATTTTCTCCATCCAATATTATCGATGCAATAATGTTAAGTGAAATAATATGTTTGCAATGAACTACATTTTGTCTAGTATGTTACTGCACTGCTACTGTTAGTTAGCTACTGGCAATGAGTTACTCTAATATTTACAGCAACACAAGGGCAATATTTTACCTAATTCAAGTAATTATATCTTGGGAAAGTGGGATGAGATGTGCCAGTTTTTACATGACTTTAAAGTGAGACAGTGAGAGTAATTCTTTAAACTACAATATGAACACATATTTCAGGATGAGGTGCATCTCTGGAAACAATCATGATTAAAACAGATGATTTATACAAGTACTCATTAGCTAAACTCTAACCTTCCAGCTAAATTTTAGGTTAGACCTAAAATTATTTTATAAACAGTTAAAATTAAAGAGAAAAATGGCCAAGCACAACATGAACATATCTGCTCAGAATTAAATGCCAAACTTGATTGATTGATATGTCCAATTCTCTTCAATCCTGGTCTGATTTTCTAATTTTCCCTGTGATTGGTGTAAAATGAAGAATTAGATTGCTTTAGTAATAAAATGAGACATATTCAGTGCACTGATATGTGGGTGATTTAACCTGCCGAACTATGTGTGCATATACGCAAATATTACGCCAAGCTGGAATTCTCACTTACCATGGTATAAAACAATGTTTAAAAACTTAAAAAATATATATTTAACACAAAAGGTCCCCTTTAAGAACAGGCCAATAGATAAGGAGATACCTCCTCATCTATTGGCCAAGGTTTTACTGGTCTCTCTGTGTCCACAGTTTATACGTACAGTATATGTTTGTTTGTTTATTTGTTTGTTTGTTTGTTTACCATAAGTACAAAGTTGTTACAAATCCATATAACTGTTTTTACCTAGGCAGACAAAAATATGTTTTTGAATATTCCCATATAACCTTTAAAATGCAAAATCATTTTTTTCCCTCAAGTCATTAAAAATACACTGTAATGCTTCTTCTTCTTTTCTGGCATGTCTTTAACACGCCCATTTGTTTTTGGTTGATAAAAAAGGTTTTATTCGATTTATGTCTGATGCTTGGAGTTGGTTAAGATTGGGAGTAGGGTTTTGTTAATTTTCATAAATAACTACCCAATATAAATTGGGTTTTTATGACACTCTGTTTGATATTGTGTTGCATAAACATTTCATGAGACCAAGCTCTGAATGCCTACTTCTGTTATTTTAGTAGTCGCGTCTCAATAAAGTTGAATAATTTGTGTTTTTACTGCTGAAAAACACCTCAGTATGTACACTTTTATGCTAACTTCACAACTAAACAACGTGTAAACTGTTGAAAAAACTACGTCTCCTAAAGAAAAGCGAAGAACCCAGAATACAGCGCGGCAAGTGTGGAACTAATCTCTCCTGAAGATAAGTGTCATTAGCCGGCTAGCCGCCTAATTAGCAGACTAGCCATAAGACACGTCCATACGCTCCGCAGCAGCAAGTGAGTGTTAAAATGATGTAAGAGGTGTAATTTATGCTAATGGGCCTGGTACAGTGCCGTGGAGTGGAGGAAGTTCTTGATAACAGTGAAAAAGTGTGCTGTCGCCGCCTGATCAAAGGTCAAATAGGAAATGTGACAAAAAAAAATGCAAATATGGCATTAGTAGTTCTGCTTAATGTGTCAGTTACTTTTATGGAACTATAAAAACTGATTAAGGAATACTAGCCTATATTGTAATAGCAGCTAATAATGTAATATTTTTGACTATAATGTTAATCTCACTCTTTGTAATGGACCATCTGATGAAGTGAATACTTTCAATGTGATTATAAGCATCCGGGCTTGTGCATGTTGAATTTTGATTCCGTTTTGGCACAGACTCAAATAGAGGAGTGACACTCCACTCTGCCATCGCTAAAACAATATCAACGGAGCTGTCTGTGAGAATAATCTCCTTAGCAACAGCGTGGAAACAGTTGTAACGGCTCATGAGAGTAGAGTCTAGAGGAGTTCTGATGTGTCTGCTGAAGTAGGAATACAAATACTAAACATGTCAGATTGGAGGACGTAGTCTGCCTTGGGTGAAAGTCCATTGCAAATTAAGTGTTTTTGAGCCCAGCTAATTAAAGTGGAGTCATAACCAAGTTTCAATAGAAGTTGTTGATGTGACGTATAAAGTAAAATTAAAGAAAGATGCTTAAACACGCCAGGTGGTGTTAGCATCATGTTAGCATTTACCTCGCCTTGCAGTTACTGATAGCATTGTTGGATATTTTTATTTACATAACGTTTATTCATCTCTGTGTCTTCGTATCTATATTTGACACAATATATTTCTTTAAGTTTACATTTGCATCTGCTGTTGAGCAGTGAGTGATAAAACTGTTATTCTGATTCATTGTTGACAGTGTTGTTTCTTACATGATGGTCTGTTAGTGGGCGTGGCTATTGATTCTCACTGTATCTATGCATTCCTTAAAGGAGACCTTTTATGTAAAATCTATTTTTATATTAATAATATATTATGGCATTACGTTTTTAACCTTGTTATAACTGCCAACATTACTTTATTAAAAGTTTTATTAATTTTTAAATAAGCTTGTATTGTCCTGCAACTTATAACTGAGTGCTCAGAAAAGTCCTGTCCTCACCTACCACTGATCCCCGCCCACTTGTCTGTATTTAGCTGTTATTATTCAAAACGTTCAGATTCTTAGTAAAACGTATATGGTTCAAGTCCCATAGCTACTTTAGTATTATAAAAATAAAACATTTTAAAATCTGCTGCTTGATACATTAAAGCAGTGGTTTCCAAAGTGGGGGTCGGGACTCCTCGGTTAGTTGTGAAGCAAAATCTGGGGGTCGCGAGATGATTTCAAAATGTACTTTTACAATTTTGACTTGGCAATTAATCAGTTTTTGGGGGGAATTGGGCTTACATAAAGCATACACTATCAAAATAAACACAATTAAGCCCAATTTAAATGGCTTTGTAACATAAAAGTAATACAAAAGTATACATTGTTTGCTCTGGGGGTCGCAAGTTGGTTGCACAATTATTTTGGGGTCCCAGGCTAAAAAGTATAGGAACCTCTGCATTAAAGTCTTGCAATGCAGAGACAAGGCTATTTGGTTCTGTAGTTTTGAACAGGAAGTAAATTGTCCTCTTTCTGTTTCTAAGCTGTTTTACATCAAGTTTGTGGTTTACAAAAAAAATCTACATATACAGTATTACAGTTTATTTTTGAATACATAGAAAAAACACAATAGGTCCCTTTAATTGGAGCTGGAACTTAATTTGAGTCAAAATTCAATAATTTACTGCTGATGGACTTGATTTAAGGTGTTTTATGATTGTGGAAAGAATGAAATTTTGCCTGACCTTAAAAAAAAAAAAAAAACCTGAAACTTTCTTAACAGGCTCAATTCAACTCATATGACATGAGGTTAAGGTTGACTCTTTCGTGTTCATAGTAAATATGTCATATATCCTGAGATAAAGTAAAGCAAAAAGATTGGATTTGTGGTCATTGTAAATATATTTTCTCTCATTTTTGGTAGACTCATTTGTGTCACATCATTTGCCATAAAATACCATCACACGGCTCTTTTCACAAAGCAAACACAGCACCTTGTCTTCTCCTCTTCACCGCTTCTCTGTTGTTGTAAATTGGCTCGGACCGTTAGCTTCGTTAGCACCGGTCTGGTCCAGAGTCCGGAGTAATCAGACCTCTTGTGCGCAGCTGAATTGGATCGGCCCGCTGGCTCATTTATCGTTGGATGAGTTTGAGATAGGCCGGCGCGACAATAAGTTTAATTAGAGAATTTGGACGTGGCTCGTGATCCGAGTCAACCGAGCTGTGATAAGTCCCACAGCTGCGTTTTAAAAGCGAAAATCTGGAACTAAAATGGCTGAAAGAAATATTAAAGATGGAAATGGTTAGTGTTTAGTTAGAGTCAAGAGAAATCAAGTCAAAGAGAGATAAGTCTGAGTCAAGTCTTAAGTCAAAGAAAGACAAGTCCAAGTCAAGTCCCAAGTTAAAGAAAGACAGGTTCCAATTAAGCTTGAACCCAGTCTTGTCTTGGTCTTGAGACCTCTTGGACTCAGTCTTGTCTCGGTCTTGAGAGCTCTTGGACTCAGTCTTGTCTCGGTCTTGAGAGCTCTTGGACTCAGTCTTGTCTCGGTCTTAAGAGCTCTTGGACTCAGTCTTGTCTCGGTCTTGAGAGCTCTTGGACTAAGTCTTGTCTTGGTCTTGAGAGATCTTGGACTAAGTCTTGTCTTAGTCTTGAGAGCTCTTGGACTAAGTCTTGTCTCGGTCTTGAGAGCTCTTGGACTAAACCTTGTCTTGGTCTTGAGAGCTCTTGGACTGTCTTGTCTTGGTCTTGAGAGTTCTTGGACTAAGTCTTGTCTTGGTCTTGAGACCTCTTGGACTATATCTTGTCTTTGTCTTGAGAGTTCTTGGACTAAGTCTTGTATTGGTCTTGAGACCTCTTGGACTATATCTTGTCTTGGTCTTGAGAGCTCTTGGACTAAGTCTTGTCTTGGTCTTGAGAGCTCTTATGTTGCATTCACACAGCGTCGAATTGCTGCCTTAATAAAACGTAGCTTATCCAATAGTACAACTTTCTCCTCCTCCAGACAGTTCTTGTGTCTGTACTCCTCCATTGCTATGTCGTACCGCTGTGGTTTAAACACGACACCGAGCATTTGAATAGATCCACGTGAGAGGGTTGTCAGTCCAGATCCTGTCCCACATTGTTTGTTTTGCTGTGTCGCCAGACTTTCAAAGCAACGTACAACCAAGCCTTTGAAAAAAAGCCCCAAAACAAGCGACCTTTCGTTAATAAGTAATTAAAATTTAAACAGTCGTTCTGTTCTCTTGCTGTGAAAGCAGAGCAGTGTCACTACGTCACAGGAGAATGTCTGAAAGGTGGATGTGGGCGTTCGATGCTTGAACATTCAGCAGAGCTCAACTTGGGCTCAACTAGATACCAATTCGCGTTGCAAATCATCCCAAACTGGATGTTTTGGATGCTCCAACGATGTCCGTTCTGAACGCAGCATTAGACTCAGTTTTGTCTTGGTCTTGAAGGCGCTTGGACACGATCTTGTCTTGGTCTTGAGAGCTTTTGCACTCAGTCTTTTCTATGTTTTGAGGGCTCTTGGACTCAATTTTGTCTTGATCTCGATGGTACTTGTACTCAGGCTTTTCTTGCTCTTGCGGGCGTTTAGACACAATCTTGATCTTGGGAGCTCTTGGACAATGTTCTCTTGGTCTTGAGAGCTCTTGGACAGTCTTCTCTTGGTTTTGAGAGCTCTTGGACACGATCATGTCTTGGTCTTGAGAGCTCTTGGACACGATCATGTCTTGGTCTTGAGGGCGCTTGAACAATCTTGACCCAAAAGGTCTTTGTCATAGTCTCTGGTCTCTGTGATCTTGGTCTTTTCTCAGAAAGGTCTTGGTCTTGATTAGTGTAGTCTCAACTGCTATTATAATGTAGTTAGCTTAAAAGAAAGCATTTCTACAAAATACAATGTACAAAAGCAATAACATGAACATTTCCACTGTTTATTACAATCGCTCACAATCATCTCCTAAATAAAACACGACTCAGCCTTCACATTGATCTATTTGTGTGATCATCTTATTATTTATTAATGCTATGCAAATGAATCAGTGTAGTCACATTCCAGGAACATCGTTCTGTCAATTTGCCCAAAATGAAGCGATGCGGAACAGCCTAGATTGCAAAAATAATACAGTCCTGTTCCATGTTTTGGCAATTCTCCTCTTTTCTGTTTCAAATAATTGGCAGAAAAGATAGAAATCAGAAAGTGGTGCAACCAAAGGAAAGAGTTGGTAAATCTCAGAAAGTTATGGAGAAAAGTAAGGAATGTTTGGAATACTGTGCAGGGAGAGTGGTTAGTATTCTGCCCTGGAGCGAAAGGGTTGTGGGTTTAATTACAAACAATCTGAAATCCATCAAAGAAATCTTTCTTTAAAATTTGCATTGTTCTATTCTAAATAATTGTGGTATGTTATGGTGGAACGTAGAACATCTTTCAAAGGACAATCGACAGTCATGTGTTTGCAACTACTGGTAAAAAAAGAGAGAGAAGTAGGATATATTGGGTATATCAACAAGGCATTTGGAAAAGCTAATGAATGCTAGCTGATCCAGGCCTTCTTCCCCAAGCTGTGTTTGCTGATTTAATACAATTAAGTTTACCTGACTTGAACCTCTTGTGACTTGTACCATTCTGTGGTAAACAGGGTTTGTTTTACACTGGAGCATATTTAAAAGCAACAATAGTTTGGTTTTCTGCAACTTGGTTGAACCTCACTGCTTCAGATATTCATTGCATTTTTTTCACATTGGCATCGACTTACCTTGTATAAAGAGTTCACTGCAAATCCGTGACAACTGGATATTCCAGTTGTTTCGATTTATTGCTGCCATACTCTGACCTCTTCTGTCTTCATCAAAAGATAAACAATAAAAAGCTAGGCTAACAACCTCCTGCCTGTTAGTGCAGCGTGTTGCACAAAATTTTAATCACCTTTTTACAATTTAAATCAATAAAAGTAACTTAGAAACAGGCAGGTTTTTGGCAAAATGTCCATAGACAGCGCTTTTGCGCTCCATCATCCAAAATCCTCTCACGAACTACATGGAAGAGGAGCTACTGTAGTAGAGCTACAGTTTAGAGACCACTGCTAAAGTTGTGAGGAAAAAAATACTTGTCCTTGTTTATTGATTATTATATCAAAACTAAATAAAAAACATGGTAATCCAGGGATACCTGCTGTTCATGAAGACAATCGCAAAAGGAAACATAAATATACAACAAAATGTTATTTTGGAAATGTTGCAAGACAATTACAGTCATGTGTTTGAAACTATAGGTAAAAGAAAAAGAGAAACAATCAAAACGATGTTGGCTAATATGCTAATGCCAACTCAGTCTCCAAAGAAAATTATACAACAACATGTCAAAGACATACAATGAGTGTGTTTTCACACCTTTTTACATCAATGTTACAAAAAGTCAAAACATATAATAACCACAAATTTGGGATGAAGCCATGTGGTGACTTTTTTTTTTTTTTAGGTAAGTTTAGTTTTCAAGTTAAATGGGTAAGTTTAGCACTAGGGCTTGGGGTAGGTTAAAATTTACCCCAATAAACCCAAAGAAAATGTTGCTACATGGCTTCAATTACATTAAAAATACATGAAAACTTATTGTGCATTTCTGACATTTTGTTGTAGATCTATGTTTCCTCAGGAGACTGGGCAGATATGTTTCACTTATTTAAAGTGGACTTAGTTTATTCTGAGCTAGCACTAGGCCTGACGTGGATCTGGTGTACTGATGTACGTTTTGTCTAATTTTGTGTTTTGAGACTTCAAACTTGAGTCGACGTAATGAATCTGCCTGGAAACCACAATCTCTTGCCTTTGAGAAAATAAAGTTAAAACATCCCTGATTTAGTTTGATCAAAATGTAAGAAAAAAAACACTGTGATCTATCTTTTTCCAGAACGCTCAGTCCTTGTTGCGATTTATAAGAAGCAGAAAAGAAAAACTAAACCACGAAGAAAAAGCTTGATTTATCTCTGCACCTGCACTTCTTTTCCTATCTACCTAATCGTCCTGTTCCTGATAACCCTCTCCTCTCACACACACACACATAGACCCTGCCCGGTGTCTTTTGTCTCCAGGTGTCTCTGAGAAGGTAATGACAGCGCCGGGCTATTATCTATAGGCTGGACCGGGCTAATCGCTACGCTGCCCCCACACCACGGCTAACGCTGGACACACACACACACATCCACACGCCGGAGTGTACGCAGCAGACCGCCCACGCCTCCAAAAGTCAGTGGTGCATGTGTGGGAGAGCCTACACACAAACGCCAGAGAGATGCAGGAGAATCTGACGCAGGGTTTGTGTACGAAATGAGTTAATGCGATGGGTTTGTGAAGAGTTCTGCAAGGAGAAGTTAGGAGTAAAGAGGAGCAGAGGAAGGTTTAAAGGCCCACTGTGTAACTTTTTAGTCAAAACTTGAAGAAAAGATTTATTTTTCTTCAAACTTGGGTCTTTTTGTTGGACGAAAAGCCTTAGAAACTCACATTTGGTTTCTAGTGGAAGATTCTTTTGCTTGTTTCCATGGAAATCTGCTTCCTTTATCTACAGTATAATATCACAAGAAAGGCATGAAACTGAAGAATGCCCCAAAGTAATGCTTTCACTTTTCATTTTACTGGGGTTAAGCATTTGAGTTTTCACCTTTAAAAAGTCACTTTAAAGGAGACCTATGTAAAATCCACTTTGCTGGCAAGGATCAGGCCAGACAGACAGAGGTAAATATTCTTTATTGAATGAGATTCTGACACTGAAGTTCCATGGAATCAGATGAAAAATGACTTGGCGATGAGACTGATCTTTGTTCTGTCTCGGCAGTTCAGAGCAGTCTAAGATTCTTAGCACAGTTCCAGAGACATATAAGTGTGATCAGGTCAGTCAAAGTTGTTTACCTCACAAGCTTGTTCACAGGTAGCTAAGGCAATTAGCATGTGAATGCTCAGGGGAACTTAACACAATAGGTGTAATCCCTCATTCATCCAGGAGTGATTCATAGTAGAAAGGCTTCAAAGTAGTCATCTGGACAGCATATTCGAAGATCAAGACATTTCGACAATCATCCGAAAATCATTTTCAATCTGATCAAAGTGACCAGAGACTGGCTGTATTTGTACTAAACTGAGTTTAGCCCTGCCCTGAGGAAGGGCTGCACCCAAAAGTCTTGTCATAAGCCGGTTTGGAGGGTCCTAAGCTTACCGTCTTTTGAGGGGAAGCGTAGGACCCACTAAATCAGTAGCCTAGTCTCAAATCACTTCCATCAGATTGAAAATGATATTCAGATGAGAGTCGTAACGTCTTGATCTTCGAATACGCTGTGTAAATGACAACATTGAAGAGTTTCTATTATCACAGTCTAGGCAGTTTCAGTCAGACAAATCCAAGACAAATTAAACAGGGGAGGCATTGGTCACGATTAGACCCCACCAAACCAGTTTTTGACTTGTCTTACAGGCTTAGGTTATAGACCCTCCTCAAGGGCAGGACACAATTCAGTCAGGTATAAATACAGTCTCAGGTCACTTCCATCAGATGAAATGACTGTTGGATGATATGCTTATCTACGATGGATGACTGCTGGACAAATAAGGCATTACAGCGACAGGTTTTTAACCATGTTATAACAGTGTTCTTTCACAGCGCTCCAGACTAGTCGTTTTATAGTGAGACAAAGGTGGCTTTTGTAGATTTCTCATCTGTGCTCTGGTCACTGCCTGGTTTGTGTGCGCTGAGGAGTAAAAGTAGGTGATATTAATCTACCAAGGCTGCCTCAGCGGTACAACAGTTTGAGAAACACTGCTTGATATCACACAGCCCCAGCACAAGTCTGTCTCTCTCAGTTCAGGACAGACCGAGTGCTTCTGCTTCCACGTGTGAGCCGAGGTGCTGGAGAAGTGGAAAGTTTGAAGAAAAGTAAGACAAAGGCTGTTGGGATTAAAAACAAGTGACAGTAAAAGGTTTGAGCTGTTTCAAGCCGGTGTTAAAACTCACGCACTAACACTCATGACACATTCCAACAACATCAGATCTGGAATAAAAGTTTGGCCCATGCAGCACAGTCTGAGGATTTCATTTGGTCGCACAAGGCACATACTTAGGTGCATCTTGGTCACAGTTTATAACCCTGACTCCATTAACTTACTCACAGTTGATTTGTTTTTGTTTTTTTCATCTTTCACCTTTATATTGTTTGTGTTTACTTCTGATTTCTCCAAAAAAATCAGACTAAAATAGGTTTAAAAATGGAGCTACAGCTTACATTTATTTTCATATCGATTAATCTATCGACTAAATTGATACTTTTTAGGGCTTTTTACATCATTTTACTCATAATAGTATTTCTCGGAGTTAATTTTTAGTAGTTAAGCGTGCTACAAAATATTGGTAATTATGTTGTCAAGTCATAATACTGTTTAAAAAATCTAAATGTATTTGGATATTGAACACAAATAGAACACAAAAAGTATAAAATGTAATGTTGAATAAGTATATGTTTATGTTACTAAGATCTACATTAATCTATGTCTATCGTTTTAAGTTTTATGACAACTTAGTGCAGGCATGTCCAAACTGTGGCCCAGGTGCCAAATGCGGCCCTTGGACCAATATGTTTTGGCTCTCAAATTTCCTGCCAGATTGGCCCAAATTCTAAAAAGTATAGTTTTTAATGTCAAATTTAAGCAATTCTTCTATCGTAGTCGATAAAACAAGAACATTTTGATGCCTTTGAAATCTAAAATTAATGTTAAATGCCTTATTAAAAGGGTTGAATTTCATTATAATTAGGTCATATGCAAATTTTTAAATGACTTATATAGCCTCCCGCTCTAAATAAGTTTCAAAATGTGGCCCACAGTGAAAAAGGTTTGGACACCCCTGACTTAGGGCAACAGCCTGTAATACAGAAGCACCATCGTCAAACACAGCTCCTGTCTGATCATGTGTTTGATGAACAGCTCATAGAAAGATTGTAAGTGCATTTTTGTAAAGCACAGGGTTTTTAATCTACTGTTTTGACCATTTATTGTGGTAGCTTGGTAACAACCGCATGATGCCTTTAAAAATAACTACTTGATAACAAGCAAAGACACATGCTCCATAGACAAGTCAGTCAAATAATAGAAATATGAAGAGTAGTCTGAGTTAATGAGTGTGTGTGTGCACAAACAGAACTTGTGGGTGTTGCTGTGCAGACAAATAAAGCTGCCTGATGACTAGAAGCAACTTTTACAACAAGATGTGTTTTAGTTTCACTTTCTCTTCAGGCGCGGTTCACATTAGATGGCTCCCCCTTGGTGCTCTGTAGAGTCTGTTTTTCATGTGCGCTGATGCACATTGGGTGTAAAAATGCAGCGCAGATGTTCACAGCGCGCGTGGATCAATTAAAGCCGGGACAATGTTTAGAGGCCTAATCGACATAATCGATTACGTCGACTAATTGTTGCAACTCTAATTGAAACTAGTTCATTAGTTCAGGTTTACATAGGAAAACAAGGTCACAATGCATACATAATTAAAAATCTAAGTAGTATTTAATCAAGGAACAACTAAATAAATAAAAAAAACTCTATGGAAATCAGAAAATGACAAGAATGTAGTCATTTGATATTTTTTCTTATGATTCGGACAAAATCATTGAATATTAATGACAAAAATCTCCAAACAACAAACTCAATAATAAACATGGAACTTACAAACTTAAGCAAGTGTGTATGGCAGAATATACCTTTTTTTTCACTTTTGAAAATGAGAGTGGAGAGGAAAAGAGAAAAAGGGAAAGGAGGTGGAGAGGAGAGGAAAGGGGAGAGAAGAAAAGAGAGAGAAGCGGGGGAAAAGAAAGGAGAGAATAAAGGAAAGAGACAGAGAGCCAGGAAAGAGAAATGAAAGAGGGAGTGAGAAGAGAGACTGGAGAGAGAAAGAAGAGGAGGAGAGCGAGAGGAGAGAGAAAAGTAGAGAGAGAGGGGGGGAGAAGAAAGGAAAAGAGAAAAGGGGAAAAGAGGTGGAGAGGGAGAGAGAAGAAAAGAGAGAGCAGGGGGAAGAAAGGAGAGAATAAAGGAGAGAGAGAGGAAAGAGAATGGATAGAGGGAGAGAGAAAAAAGAGGAGGAGAGAAAGGAGAGCGAGAGGAAAGAGGAAAGTAGAGAGAGAGGGGGGAGAGAAAAGGAGAGAGAAGAAAGGAGAGAATAAAGGAGAGAGAGCGCCAGAAAGAGAAGGGATAGAGAGAGAAGAGAGAGAGAAAGGAGAGGAGGAGAGAATGGAGAGCAAGAGGAGAGAGGAAAGTAGAGGGGGGGGTAAAGGAGAGAGAGAGAGAAGAGAAACTGGAAAGAGAAAGAAGAGGAGGAGAGAAAGGAGAGTAAGAGGAGAGAAGAAAGTAGAGAGAGAGGGAGAAGAGAGAGGAGAAAAGGAGAGAGAAGAAAGGAGAGAATAAAGGATAGAGAAGATAAAAAGAGTGGAGAGGAGGAGAGAAAGGAGGTGGTGAGGAGAGAAAAGGGAGAGAGAAGAAAAGAGAGAGAGAGACTGGAGAGAGAAAGAAGAGGAGGAGAGAAAAAAGTAGAGAGCGAGAGAGAGGGGAAAAGGAGAGAAAAGAAAGGAGAGAGACAAGAGAGGAGGGAGAAGAAGATAAAAAGAGTGGAGATGAGGAGAGAACAGAGGTGGAGAGGAGAGAAAAGGGAGAGAGAAGAAAAGAGAAAGTAGCAGGGGAAAAGAAAGGAGAGAATAAAGGAGAGAGAGAGCCAGGAAAGAGAAACGAGAGAGAGAAGAAAAGAGAAAGAAGCAGGGGAGAAGAAAGGTAGAGAGCCAGGAAAGAGAAAGGAGAGAGAGAGAAGAGTGACTGGAAAGAGGAGAGAAAGGAGAGCGAGAGGAGAGAAGAAAGTAGAGAGCGAGAGAGAGGAGAAAAGGAGAGAAGAAAGGAGAGAGAAAGCCAGGAAAGAGAAAGTAGAGAGAGAGGAGAAAAGGAGAGAGAAGAAGGGAGAGAGACAGGAAAGAGAAAGAAGAACAGGAGAGAGAAAGAAGAGGAGGAGAGAAAAGAGAGCGAGAGGAGAGAAGAAAGTAGAGAGAGTGGAGAGGAGGAGAAAGACAGATGCTCAGACCCATTTATATTGTGCATTCCAAGTACAAAAACGACATCCAAGCAGCATTAATACATATAAACCGCCTTCTACTGCAGTGAATATGATTGGTTGTGATCTATGTGCAGAAGTTTCCAGTCTTTAGCACGCTCAGTAGTTAAGTAAGAGCAATGCATTATGGTCTTTTTTTCTCTCCCGTGCTATAAACAGCCCATAACTCTCCCTCTCCCTGACTATTGATATTCCCACTTATCTATTCCTGGAAACGTAAGATTCCACATCGGATTTCCGCGCTCTGTTTGGGTTGGGGCCAGAGATTTTCTTTAATTAGTCAAGAAAATGGATTTACTTATCTGATCGCTGACAGCTCCGCCGCGCGCACACGCACTGATACGTGCACGCGCGTACACGGACAGCAACGCCTACCTATCAAGAGAGGGGAGAGGAAGAGAGAGAGGGAGAAGAGAGAACAGAGGGAAAGAGAGAGAGGAGAGAACGAGAGGGAGAGAGAGGAGAGAACGAGAGGACGAGAGGAGACAGAAGAGAGGAGGGAGACAGAGAGAAGAGGGAGAGAGAGTTTAGAAAGAGAAGGAGACCAGGTAAGAGGAGAAAGAGGGAGGGAGAGAGAGGAAGAGAGAGAGAGAGAGGGAGAAGAGGCTGAGAGAAGAGAGGAAAAGAGAAAAAGAGAGGAAGAGAAAGGGAGAGAGAGAGAAAGAGAAAAGGAGAGAGAGAGGAGAGGGGGAGATGGAGGGAGAGAAAGAGAGAGAGAAGAGGAAGAGAAGGAGAGAGAGAGGGAGAGAGAAGAGAGGGAAAGAGAGGAGGGAGAGAGAGAAAGAGAAAAAGAGAGGGAGAGAAAAAGAGAGGAGAGAGAGAAGATATGTAGAGAAAGAGGGAGGAGAAGATGGAGGGAGAGGAAAGAGAGAGAGAAGAGGGAGAGAGAAAGAGAGAGAAGAGAGTGAGAGAAAAGAGTGAGAGAGAGAGCAGAGGAGACAGAGGGAGAAGAGAGAGAGAAGAAAAGGAAAAAAGGTACAATTGAGAGGAAAGGGAGAGACAGAGAAGAGAGAGGGAGAGGTAAAAAGAGGGGGAGATATAGTAAGAGAGAGAAAGAGAGAGAATATAAAGAAAAATAGAGGAAAAATAGTTCGAAAGATATAAATAGAAAGAGATGGAGGAGAGAGTAAAAGAGAGGGAGAAGGAGAGAGGGGAGAGAAGAGAGAGAGAAAGAGAGAGGAGAGGAAGAGAGAGAGGGTGAAGAGGAAGAGAGGGAAAGAGAGAGAAAGGAAAGGGAAACAGAGAGAAGAGTGAGAGAGGGAGAGAGAGAGGAGAGAGAAGAGAGGAGGGAGACAGGGAGAAGAGGGAGAGAGAGTTTAGAAAGAGAAGGAGACCAGGTAAGAGGAGAAGAGGGAAGGAGAGGGGTGGAAGAGAGAGAGATGGAGAGAGAGAAGAGACAGGGGTGGTGGAAGAGAGAGGGGAGTGAAGAGGAAGAGAGAGAGGTGGGTAAAGAGAGAGAGAAGAAAAGAGAGAGGAGAGGAAGAGAGAGAGGGTGAAGAGGAAGAGAGGGAAAGAGAGAGAAAGGAAGGGAAACAGAGAGAAGGTGAAGAGGGAGAGAGAGAGGAGAGGACGAGAGGGAGAGAGAGGAGAGAGAAGAGAGGAGGGAGACAGAGAGAAGAGGGAGAGAGAGTTTAGAAAGAGAAGGAGACAGTAAGAGGAGAAAGAGGGAGGGAGAGGGGTGGAAGAAAGAGAGATGGAGAGAGAGAAGAGACAGGGGTGGTGGAGAGAGAGGGATAGTGAGGAGAGAGAGAGGTGGGTAAAAGAGAGAGAGAAGAAAAAGAGAAGGGAGACAAAGAGAAAGGGGAGAGAGAGAAAGGGGGGAAGAGAGAGATAAGAGGGAGGTAGAGAGCGAGTTTAGAAAGAGAAGGAGAGCAGGTAAGGAGGAAGGAGGGAGGGAGAGGGATGGATGAGAGAGAGAGTGAGGGAGAGAGAAAGAAAGAAAGAGGAGGGGGAGAAGAGAAAGGGGGTGGAAGAGAGAGAGAGAGAGAAGAAGAGAGGAGGGAGACAGAGAGAAAGGGAGAGAGAGAGGAAGAGAAATGGGGTGAAAGAGAGAGAGATAAAAGGGAGGTAGAGGAGAGGAATAGAGAGAGAGTTTAGAAAGAGAAGGAGAGCAGGTAAGAGAAGAAAGGGAGAGAGAGGGATGGATGAGAGAGTGAGGGAGAGAGAAAGAGGGGTGGAAGAGAGAGAGAAGAGGAAGAGAGAGAAGCAGGATAGAGGAGGGAGAGAGTAAGGAGAAGAGAGGAGGTAGACAGAGAAGAGGAAGAGAAATGGGGTGAAATAGAGAGAGAAGAGGACTTTAGAGGAGAGGAAGAGAGAGAAAAGAGGGAGAGAAGGAAGAAAGAGAGTTTAGTAAGAGAAGGAGAGTAGGTAAGAGGAGAAAGGGAGAGAGGGATGGATGAGCGAGAGAGAAAGTGAGGGAGAGAGAGAAGAAGAGGAACAAATGAGGACAATTGAGAAGAGAGGGAAAGACAGAAGAGAGAGAGAGGAGGGAGAAGTAAAGAGAGAGGAGAGGGGAAGACGAAGTAAGAGAGAGAATAGAAAGAAATAAAAAAAACAGAGAGAAAGAAGAGTTAGAGAGATAATTAAAAGGGAGAGAGAAAATAGAGGAAGAAAGAAAGAAGGAAGAGAAATAGTAAGAAAGAAAAGAGAGAGAAAAGAGATCGTAAGATAGAGAGAAAGAGAGAGAAAGACAAGGGAGAAAAATAGAGAGAGAGAATCAGGGGAAAAATGAATGTGCTCCCATCTATACTCCCAGCATCGATTCGCCATGGTAACAGTCATGGGTGAGTGTGGCGCGGACAAAGCCGTGGTGGTATTGGACGGGGACTGGGAGAAGGGGGGGGGGGGGAGGGTGTAGACGGGATGAAGGGAAAAACTGAGGGTCGACTCATTGAGGTTTTATCTGGCAACAGGCTGGTGTTTTTGGGGGGAAAAACATATGGATAAGTTTAGGCTTCAACTTACTAAAATGGGTAAGTTTAGGGCTGGGGCTTGGGATAGGTTAAGATTTACCCAATTTTGGCTTTAACCCAAAAATGTGTGGGTTTCATTACGTTTTAGATATTGGTACAAAAAAAAAAAAAAAAAAGGCATTAAAATTCTCAGACATTTTTGACATTTCGTTGCACATTCTACGTTTTTCCGGTAGGACCATTTTGGACACACACAGACAATGGTTCACTCTCTTCATTCGTTCATTCAAAAGTGCAGTTTACAGTGTTTATTGACCTCCATGTTTGAGGAGTGAACGGAGAGAACCCACGGTAAGACACGGAGAACACGCAAATTCCATCCAGAGAGAATTGGAGATTAGTGACGCAATGTTCATGAGCGATCTGATTCTTTTGAACGACTGGGAATCGAGTTATGGAGGTGATCGATTCATTATCTCAGTAGGGAGGATACAAATACAAATACAATGCAGGAACAAAAAGGGAGCTTCTTTCACTGAAATACAGAGAACACAGAACCCTTATGTTCTCCTGTTGTCACCTCAGACGTAGTCCTCTGCGTATCACGATGGTCATATAAGTTGCGTTAACAAATACGCACAAGTATTGCCGTCGTCTTTGGACTCGCAGTCTGACTGTGTTCTCTAAAAAGGTAAAGGGTTACATATAGACACAACTAAGTTTGTGTTCTTTTTCGGCTCAGGTCTCATGAATATGAGTTGTATTTAGGGCTGAGCGATAGGTACAATTAGTTTGAATAATTCAGGTCTTTAAAAATCGAAAAAGTGAAAAGAGCCAAATCATAAAATCGAGCTTAGTGCACCTGTGACCCAGGGCTTCCAAAGTTTTCCTTGCAACTCTTAGAAAAAAGAAGACGGGGCCTGTCCTAACACAGCCTGTCTCCGTTCAGGAAGGCTGCTCCAGATCTTAGCTGCATGAAACTGAAACGATGCTTCCCCCTGCCTGGTCCTAACTCTGGGCACCAACAAGAGGCCTGTCCCCGAGGTCCTCAGAGTTTTTGTCACATTTGTCACAAGAGTCCTTAGACCCCTGACGTTAGGATGCAGCCAGTCTCTGAAACAGGTTCCACTTTTTCCAGAAGAAATCAAAGTTATTAATAAAGCCATGGCCACATGCAAGTGAGAAGGTTTCAAGCCATGCATTTGCGCTATATATACGACTAAATATTTCTGAGCTGGTAGCACAAGCTGGAATAATGCACATTTTTCCCAAGCTTACAATAGTTGTTGTCAAGAGTTCGTAGTCTGACAGAGCTTAATGGAGTTTGCTTTCTTTTCTTTCTTCTTTCTTTTCTTTTATCATGTAATACCAGCCGTGAGTAACCTTTTGGGGGAGGTTTCTATAGCTTAACCTGTAAATGTTATGAGATTTTTGTTTCTGCGCGAGTCACTCGACTGCTTTCAGTGCACAATCTAGCGTAATTTTGATTCACTTTAACTGTGTTGCACCATGTGCTTTTTTATGACGTTTTATCTGAAAAAGTTAATCTGGCAGCCCACTGTGCGAGTAACTATGGCGACGCAATTTGAGCGACAGGAGTGAATGATGGACACACGCAAACTTAAAACTGTTAGATGTGAAACTACAACAAAATTATAATGATGGTGATCTTAATAATGACGCTGATAACCTGCACGCAGTAGCAAATGCTTATTAGTTTCGATGTGAATTAAAACAAGTTAATCTCATCTGCTCATGCTTTACAGATGCTTTAAAATATTATGAGCTCATAATAAACAGCAGTTGTCATCGATGACTTTGAAGAAATTGATAAAATCGAAATCGTCCAAATGTAAAAAAAAAAAAAAAAAAATCAAGTTTTTTTTTTTTTTTTTTGACTATTGCCCAATTCTGTTGTATTACAATAAAACACACATCATTTAAACCTTAAAAAGCAAGAAACCATTGCTGTTTTCTTTCTTCGTTTTCCTCTGTTTATTGTGTTTGCTTCTTGTTCTCGCACTTGGTGTTGAGTGAAAGGAGCCAAAAAAAACGCAAAATCCCCACTTATTAACGACATTGCCGCTAAATTATTTGTTAAACGAGTTTTTCTGCTGTGTGGTTATAAAAGAACAACATAAGAATTCGATTCTTGAACGACCCGTGACATGAGATTTGATGTTGATTTGGTCTAACTTCAGAATCTTTCTTAATGGAAAACCAGAGCTTTAACCACTCTTCTACCAAGCTCCCCTGAAGAACTACCAATCTCCAAAACCCAGCTGACTCTATACATTTAACCTGAACACAGAGACAAACTGTGTTCTTCCCGCAAACACCGAACTTACCCATCCACCAGTCGCTTTTCCGAAGGCGTATAGGAAAAGCAGATTACGTCCCGTCGCTTCACCAAACCAACTGTTCAAAACTAAGTATTTGAGAATCTAAGGGGGTTTAAAAAAAAAAGGCTTACACAGACCTGAGTAAGGCTTATGTATAATGAACCAACCGCCCCGGAGCTAAGCGTTCTTTCTTCTTGTGCAGGATTACAACTTCGTCTCCTTTTGCCAACTGCGAAAAAAAACAAGTGTTATTTCAACTACACAAACTGCCCCGTACCCAACCTTCGTGGCCTCCCTCGGAAAGCCCCGCAGACTTATTATTACCGTGTTATTTTCCCAAACACAATCTCGTCGACGGCTTGTTTAAAAAAAAAGCCAGTGGGCTAATGTGATTTGAACAAAAGCCGGGGTTTTTGTTTTACTATTCAGAAGAGCTCGGAGCGGATGCAGAGGAGTTATTGTGCAGAGCTTAATTAATCTGCAGAAGGCCGGCGCTTTTGGGGGGTCCGCCGCGTCCCCGAAAAAACCTTGGACGTGTTTTTGTTTGGGTTCGTGGAAATGTGTTGAAAGGAGACGAAATGGCGGAGAAGTTGTCAACAAGTTAGGCGTTTTAATTAGTCTGAAACTACGAGGAATGGGCTTGATTATTTGATGTTTTGTCCGTTGTAAGTTGCGTTTTTGGTTGGAAAGGGACTATGCCTAATATTTGATTAACTTTTTGGACTATATTCTGCCCCCAGTCTATGTCCTAGCGCCAGTCTTAAGAGAGTTTTTTGTGTGTTTGCCGCTATGAGCTCCAGAGTACAGAGGATTTTTTCAGTCTGAAGCCCTTCAACACAGGTTGCTGCTCAGGTTTTAAGAAATTGATACGTTCATTGTTCAAAACTGAACACGAGCCGAATCAGTTACGTTCGCCTTCTTGAATGTTTTGAAATGGGGCTTGAAAAAAGCAACCTTCTGACTTTTTTAGTGTCATGTGTCAGAATCGCCGTGCTTGATTGGATCGTCCTAACATTGGACGGGGAAATTATTGTCCGAGGCTCAGGTTTCAGACCCTTCTGCATTCAAACAGAATGTAACAGAATGTAGGAGGGGCTGACTGCTCAGGCAACTGTTTTGCTTGATTTCAGTTTATTTAGTGAACCTTATGTCACCTCTGCAGAACATGACAGTGGAGCAGTGCTGTTTCAAAGGAACAGATTAATATTACACGATTTTTTGCTGTTCAAATTGGTATTATTTTTTATTAGTCATTATTAATTCCCTTTTTGTCAACTATGATTCACTCTGGGCTTCATAACGTTGTGTTTTTTCCTTTCAACCACATTCTGTTATGTCCGTTATAGTTATACATCAAATGCAACTTCATTGCTGTGGAACTGAGACTTACTGTTCAGACTTGATCTGTGCGTGAAAGTGTAGCAACTGACAAAGCAGCGCGTGTGTCCCTGTTATAATCCTTTTGAAATAAGACAATAACTGTCCCTAGCCAGGCTCAGTGTAGGGGCATTGCGTGCGCCGACCGTTGGGCGTCACAGTCCGGGACAGCCAGCTCCGGGATTTTTGTCCACTTTGGTCCTAGTCTCTGTTGTGTGCGGTGGCACTCTTCACGTCCGGGTAAACAGCACAAAGCGGCGAAACTGGTTCGGATTGACAAAACGGCCTAAATCTGAATCTAAAACGTCCAGCGGCTGTTTGATGGTTTTTTTTTTTTTTTTTTTCTTTATAGTACTGTTTTAAAAACACACTCAAAGAACGTTTTATATTTATTTATTTTAACGAGCACCTTGCCCCAAAATGTTTATGGGCTGATGGACAGGGGGCCTGCCTCGAGCAATTTACAAAACCCGGGGGCCCATACAATTTGGTACTTGCTGCCCCTGCCCTGCTCAGGACTTAGATTACATGAAATAATAACCTATGCAGCAGACAGGACACTAACGATTTAGCTTCTTCCACATAACCGCCTAATATGATCTGACTCCATTATTTTGCCTTACAACTGAAACGGCCGAACAGGAACAGCGCCGCTAACAACAAACTTGTCTTTTCCCTCCGACTCCCTGAGTTCCCCCTGAGCTGAGTGCCCTTCCCGTCCCGCATGGGCGTTTCGACAGTCTGACCGTCCTCCTCTGCTGGTGGACGGGCTGCACTCACTCTTTAAACCACCGCCTGGCCTGGGTTGTTTCGGTCCCTCGGCGCACCTATTCAGCTTCACCTGTCAGAGGCATAAATAAAGACGAGTAAGAGGAGAAGAAGTGAGGACCAGGAACTGGTTCTGTTCTTTTTTTGTGGTGGTGTGTTTTGTTTTTGTTTTCTTCCCCAAAGCGCTGGCGGCCGTCTAATACCTACCATGGAATCTCCTTTTTAGTTTTGAAAGGAGAAGCCTGGAAGGATAACAGTGGTGGAGGGCGATGTCAAATATTAGTGTCGTGACTGATTACGGAACACGACCAATAAAAGGGGTTCTGTTCATTTCAGTTTTTTTTTTTTGGTGCTTGTGGTCTGATACATGAGACAACCGACTGCAAATTAAACCTACGAGATAATGTACAAACCAGATCCAAGGCGTTCTGATTTTGGTTTGTGCCGGGGTGATTCATTTGTGTTAGCCAATTGGAACCAGAGGCATTTGAAAATCTCCGACGAACGCTTTTCTGCAGAAGAGGAAACAATACATTATTCTGGCCAATGTCGGAGTGGGCCCCTCGAAATGTCTCTGTTGCTCATTGGTGTTCTGTCAGTTTGGTGTGCTTTTTCGTTCGTGTGAGACGTCTTGTTCTTGTTATTTCTTTGTCTCTATTGATTTATTATGAGAAGCATTCTTTTAGTTTTCCGATCAAGGTGGTTGCATATCTTGTAATGAATCTGGTGAATCGAGAAATTTTAAAATTGCCAATTGTCGTGAACAAACAGAATTCAACGATGCAACTCTGTTTGCGCTGGCAGTCTAAGATGCTAATGTGCACATCCCACACAGCAAACACATAATAAAAGAAATAAAAAATCTAAAGAGTAAATAAATAAAACACAAAAAATTATCAACATATTTCGTAACAACAGAACAGGGCAGAAAGATAGGCCAAAATATTGGCTCGATCAACGATTCCCACTACTGCAGCTCCCGCCCAGGACCAGTCTGGGTTTTCCACAAAAAGTTGTCGCAGACCGCAAGTTCACCGGTCTTTCCGCGCCGCTCAAGCAGTCCCCTCTCCGTGGGGGTCGTATCCCCGAAGGAGCTCCAAGAAGAGTCAAAAACAAAAAACAGAGTTTGTTTCAACATAAAAGTCTTAGTTGAAGATCAAATAGTATTCATGATATAAAATCAGGCGGTTTCATCGAGATCGCTCTTTAGCCCTTGGATTCCCAACGATGTGGTGTTGCTCCACTGTGCTTGAGGGGACTTAAGCTTTAATGCACTGTGTTCAGAGAACAAAAAAAAGGAAAAATTGTATCTAAAGACTAAATAGAACTTTTTGTTTTTTTTCATCTAATCTGATCATTAATAAAAGTCCTTGGCGGACATCTTGATTTTCGAGCTTGGCTTGTCTGCCATCCGGACATAGGTGTTTTT